>JBBPLG010000006.1:0-181017 GCA_038089695.1 Xanthoconium separans | reverse complement strand
GCTGTAGTCTAATGATATCTGATAGATTCTTGCTGCATTGATGTCTATTGGCACAGATTATGCATCCCCTTATTGTCAGCCTGAAATGTTACCTGATGTCTGGCAGCAGATATCACCCATACATGCGTGTGTAGCACCTTCTCAAATGTGGTTTGCTAATTTCACTGATAGCTGATGTTAGATATATGAACACTCTCTCAGGCTTGGGTGAAACTTTCTGCAGTAATCTGTCAATAAATCCTTTACAAAGCAGTGGAGAACCCCTCACATACTACACTGGACCCCCATCCTTGTTGACTAGGAGTCAAATGGAAAGTGCTATTTCCCAGATTGCTACTGAACTCATATGGATTGGTAAGTATTGTGAATATGTGGACATTAAGATGTTTTACCAATTGCACAGCTGGGGAACTGGGTCATGGTGGGGGAGGTTTTGACAGACAAATGGAAGAAAGTCAAGTCACACAATATGTACTGCAATGGAGGCTAAATGTATGATAAAATTTTGTTTTGAATGTGGTCATGCTGATATTTTGCATCAGATAAATCCTCTACCTGTGAGTTTAAATCAAGCTTTATGAGATATACTGTATTTCTCAAACAATAAAGGTCATCACTGCATTCTGTGCATCAGTTGTAATGTGTCTTTTAGTGGTTTGCATGCTCTGGGAGCAGAATTACCAGATAATCACCAAGACAGCATCTACAACTGGCTTACTGGGAATAATGTGGCTTGGCTCACAATCAGAGGTGCTTCATGATCATTTGAGGCACATGCAAAGTCTGTCATTAGACAGTTTGCGTGCTATGTCAATGTTCGAGAAAATTGTTCGGCAGTATCCCACCCACAGGGGGTTTGGCAGCAGGGAAAGTACTGAATCTCATGGTGTGCTATCATTTTCAATTTGAAGGTCCGCATATGCTAACAATTCGTGATCTCTAGAGTGTGTGGATCTCGGTGTGTATTCTGACTAAGAGTTGGATGTGGTCTAATCTGCCGACGCGGTTGCTACCGTAGTGTTTGGTAATTCTCCCACCCCACAACTGCTACCAGACAGTTCAACTTGCAGTCGTCGCTGGTGCTACACACTTCACATTGTACTCGTTGCCCTGCATGTTGTCCTACTCGCTCTCCTCGCTCGTCATCCAGAACATTCTGTCATCATTCCCTTCGAGAGCGAAGTCCTGACAACTGGGCTGAGTGCCTTCCTTCAAGCAATTTACACGGTTTGTCTTTCAAGCTGTCTTACAATCTATTCATGTGGTCATCAATCTCCTCTTAGCTATATTCTGCGCTTTTGCTGTACATTATTCAGCGGCTTGCATTGTTTCGCATCATCTGCGAGCGACGAAAGCTGACCACGGTCCACGACGTGTCTGGAGCGTGGTCCGGCATCGGTTCAGCAGTCTACGTCCTATGGCAACAGCACCAAGTCCGATCGTCGATTCTGGAGATAGTAGCTGTGGTAATCTACCTCGGTTCGATGTTAGTTCTGCACATCGGCTCGTCGTCCGTGATGCAGTGGCAAGCATTCAACAGTACACTTATCGATGTTCTCCCTTCCGACTTGGCCTTTCCTGGCAGCGCTGTCAACATTGGCCAGATGGCATGGAGTGTAATTTTCCCCATTGTGGAGTCGATGGGCCAAGACTCGAGCTTGTCAACGCACGGTTTATTGAGTAACCTCATCTATGACCTACCGCGAGTGCCAACGAATGTCACATTTTCGGAAGCATCTGTCAATGCAACAATGGTCGACGTGCAATGTGGACTAGTACCAAATCTCACCCTTTCCTCAAATCTTACAACTGGATTTAACCGGATCAATTTCTCTCTGAGTGGCAGTGATAATGGATCTTTTCTTCTCGAGTTTCTCTGTGAGCCACATGGTTCTATGCGACTACAGACATGCCGCTCACGTCGACGTCTTTACAGGGAAGGATGTGGTTTACCTGCCCGGTGCACAGCCGTCGGTAACTAGTATCTCCCCTCTAATATAGGTATATTGGGAATCTGAAATTTGCACAGTGCGCAGCTTGTTCTCCCGCCACGTTCTTCGCAATGACAACGGGTATCGAGGTGGACAAGTCTGTCCATGATACCGTTGCTATCAACACGAATTGGACGTACACGCCGTCTGGTCTGGATGATGTCCTGTCGACGTTTGTGCAAACACTGACCTGAAGCGACAGGGGGTAAACCTGAAATTTCGAAGACGTCAGTCTACATCGCAGCATGTACTATCAATGAAAGGACTGTTTCAGCTGCGCTGGATTTACAAGATTACCGGCTTGTCTTGCCCACGGAGCAAAGTGACCCGTACAATAGTTCAGCCTGGTCCGTGTGGTCGCCAGTCAGTGCCACAGATTTCAGTGTTGGGGTAAGTTCTTCTGCCTCGTGCACCCATTGTCGCTGACGTTTCGGTGCAGATGGCAGACTTGTTCGCGTTGGCTAAGAATATTATACAGACAGCGGACAGTTACAGTTTTCCAAATCAGCCAAACGGTTCCAGTCTCATATTTACAGAGTATGACAAGTAAGTGCCCATTCTTGTATTATGTTCATGCGTCGAACGAGAAGTTGACAACGGGAATTGGTCAGATACATCATGAGCTCGGTTGGGTTGGATATTGTGTCTGAGGCTGCTGCCTCTGCCAATCAGTCGAGCGCCAATCCTTCTGTAATGCTCAGTCCGTCTCAATTGGAAAACGCCATTGCAGAGATCGCAGCGAAGGTCCTGTGGGTTGGTATGTCAAGCTATTCGCCTACTGTGTGATGATCGCTGGCGTTCTTTCACTCACCTTTATGACGTATTTTAGCGGGCCAACTCGGAGAGAGCTCAGGGGGTTTTCAACGTTCTGTGGGTGAGAGTCCAGTGACAAGAAATGTACTTCAATGGCGGCTTAATGTATGTCGGTCTTTCATTCCTTACTCCTCCCACTCACCATATCATTCCGATACTGCTTATAGCTTAATGCCATACCCGTACGTGACATCCATTTCTCTTCACGACTGTTTGTGTCTGATGTGCAGCTGCGATGGGCGGGGAACAAAAGATCATCTTTGTATCAACAGCGTCCCTCGTTGCATTAATCCTGGTGCCATTTATAATCGGCAAGAAGCCTTCCAATGGACCATTGGTCTCTGGAACGAGCGTACTCGAGTGTCTCTGGCTTGAGGCACACTCGGAAGTGCTTCATTCGCGACTCAAGGCGGTCGAGGAGCCTGGATCGGAGGAGCTGAGAGCGGCGGGTATGTTTGAGATCTCTCTTGGGGATATTGGGCGTTCGGCTCCTCGAGACCTGCAGACGGAATGAACCATCCGAGGTTTGATTGGTAGATGACGGACTTCATCCTATTTCACTTGCAATACCCTTTGCAATGCACTTTATTAGGCTGCGTCGTACTCGATACCCCTTGAAATGCCCTTGGGGTTGCGAGAATCCCGTCCAATTATCTATGATCGTGGGGGAACGCCTGGCATGGCGGAGTAACTTCATATTTCAAATGGCCGTTGAGTCCAAGTTGGAGTACCAAAGCGGACTAACTCTAAGTTAGACCGCTGGATGCGTGCGGCCAAATGCTATTGCGTAATTCCGTTCCTTCGCATAATCAAATGATCACCGATCAAAGTGCACAGCTTAGATCACTCAATCCGAACCCCCCAAGTTCTGAGCCCAGCTTTAGACCATAGATGATTTCGAGACACTGCTCGATGTTTAGTGAAACACAATCTTTACACTGGCAGTCCTTCTGACCTGACCACGTGGGAAAATAATCAAATGACACGTAGTACCATCGAAGTCTCGTCGTTGCGCTCAGGACGATACGTTCAACTGGCCATGATTGGTGAACCATTATGCTCTTCAAATTATCAGTTATGTAACACTCCCTGCCAGATGATGCTTCCTCATCCCATTCGAACCTCGTGCCCCAGGCCAGTGAGGCCGCGCTGCATGACTTCTGTGACGGACTCGGAGGTGAGCGCACTTGTAAACACTTTTCTCAATCTCACCACATCCGCATCTTTGGTCAGATGCCACCTCTGACAAGCAACGTGCCCGCTGGCGCTTATTTTGTTACTTCCTCCACATCTTTCTCGTCGGTCTTCATATCGCCCTCCTCGTGATATCTAGATCGAACCATGCAGAGCATCGGATCATCATCCCATTCGAAAATCAAACCGTCACGACTGCGTTGAGCGGTGGTCTCCAAGCGTTTTACACTGTACGTCATCTGTTGATTTCTTGAACAGCTGAATGATGCACCGTCAGCTTTATATATCCCTGCTGGTCTTTGTTACACAAAGCCTAGTTTTATCCGCCACCTTCTCTAGTCCAAAGAAACTGACCGAGATTCACGATATCTGCAGCGCTTGGAGTGGCCTTGGCGCTGCACTGAGTGCTCTCTGGTCGCAAACCAAAGTCACGTCGTCGCTATGGTCTATTGTCCTCGTGACAGTGTACTTTGCCTGCGCCTCGGTACTGCATGTGGCCTCGTCGACTATAATGCAATTCCAACCATTCAACCACACAATGGTTACCATGGTCCCAGCAGTAAAAATGTGGCCGGGCTCATCCATTGATCTCAGCTCATTGGACTGGAGAGCAGTTCTGGCCCCTCTCCCATTCTTGAAAGATGTGTACGGTAACACAACTGATGGATTGGCTAACAATATTCTCTATGATGTTCCAACTCAAGGGTTTGTCAATGCCATGGTCAATGCAACAGCAGTCAATGCACACTGTGGTCTACTTACAAACTTTTCATTTGTATTTGATCCAAATTGGGGTGCTGTTGGAGAAATAACTATCCATGTTTTCATGACAGATGTGGGCTCTTTTACCATCTCTGCTCCAACAGCACCATGTAAGATCCCTTCTCAAGACAGTGAAAATCTAATGAATTTGTGACAGTGTCAAATGAAATTTGGTCCTATCCCTTTATTGAGGTTAGTTTTCACCCTTCTATGTCATAATATGTTCAACCAATTGTTCTTAGTGTACAACTGCTGCAGAACCTCAAGCCTGTCAGAGCTTTATTGGTTATGTTGTGTCAGCAACAATAGAAACCAATGAATCTACCAATGGCATTAGTCCTGCCCATTTGAATGGGTTTTATGGGAAGTGTTTACAATGAGATTGAACCTTGACAATTATAGTGATATTTTTTCAGGCTCTCCTGTTGAGAATATATCTACACCCCTACACTTTATAGCATGCTCTCTAGAAGCAACAATACTCAATGTCACCCTTGGCTCCTCTGGAGGTCAACTCAACACAGGAGAGGAATCAACAGATCTCCCTTGGTCAATCTTTTCACCCAAGGGTGACATTAACCTTACATCTACAGTTTGTTGATCAACATAGATGCTGATGTGATCTAATGATTGGATAGGTTTTTACTGCAATGCAGTCTATCAACTTAGACTACTCATCCCCTTATTGTCAGCCTGTCATGTCATCTGAAACCTGGTATCAGATCCCACCCTTCAATTCGTGAGTTCTACCTACTCAAGCATGATTTACTAGATTCCACTGACAGATAGTTTTAGGTATATGAACTCTTTATTAGGCATGGGGCAATCCTCCTGTAATGTTACCACCCATCCTCTACAATACAGTAGTGGGGCACCCCTTTCACACTACACTGGATCCCCATCCTTGCTGACTAGGAGTCAAATGGAAAGTGCTGTTTCTCAGATTGCCACTGAACTCATATGGATTGGTAAGCATTGAGAATGTATGTGCATCAGTATATCTTACCATTTGCACAGCTGGAGAACTGGGTAATTCTGGGGGAGGGTTTGACCGACAAATTGAAGAAAGTGAAGTCACACAATACATCCTGCAATGGAGATTGAATGTAAGAAAAGATTTTGTCTGTGTTCAGGGTTGTAATGCTGACATGATACCTTTTATCAGATAAATCCTCTGCCAGTGAGTCTAAAGCAAGTTTTACTATGGGATATGATTCCCAAACAATGAAGGTTGTTGCTGCATTTTGTGCATCAGTTATCTTGTTTCTTCTAGTGGTTCACATGCTCTGGGAGCAGAATTCTCTAACAACTTGGAAAGTATCTGCTAGTGGTGTGTTGGAAATAATGTGGCTCGGGTCACGATCACAGGCACTCCGTGATCATTTGAGGTATATCCAGAATCCGTCAGTGGATAGTCTGCGTGTCATGTCAATGTTCGAGACTGTCATTTGGACGCGCCCGAAGCATATGCGCCGCGAAAGCAAGGCAAATTCTGAACTTGATGCCGCCATTCCATTGGATGATTTGGGAGCATATGCTAGTAGTTCTCAAGAATCCTGGGAATTTGGTACGTACCGCTGCGACAAATAGCTTGGTGTGGCCTAATCTGCCAATGTGGTCGCGTCACTGTTGCGACCATATTAGTGTTTGGGAACACCCTCTACGCAGGTGACTTGTACGAACACAAACCTATCCATATACCAGATCCCTCCCGCAGACGTCGCTGGTGCTATACACTTCATATCGTGCTCGTCGCCCTGCATATTACCCTTCTCACCCTCCTCGCTCGTCATCCAGAACATTATGCCGTCATTCCCATCGAGAGCAACATACTGATAACTGGGCTGAGTGCCTTCCTTCAAGCAATTTACGCGGTTTGTCTCTATTATCTTACAGCCGTTTTCATGATCTTCATTCTCGCCTTAGCTATACTCCGCACTTTTGTTATATATTACTCAGCGGCTTGCACTGTTGAGGATTGTTGGCGAGCGACGAAAACTAACCTCTGTACATGACATATCTGGAGCATGGACCGGTATCGGCGCAGCAATCTACGCCCTATGGCAACAACATCAAGTTCGATCGTCGCGTCTGGAGATAGCGGCTGTGGTAACCTATCTCACTTCAATATTAGTCCTGCACATTGGCTCGTCGTCCGTGATGCAGTGGAAAGCGTTCAACAGTACGCTCGTCGAGGTTCTCGACTCTGACTTAGCCTTCCCTGGCAGCGCTGTTAATATCAGCCAGCTGGGATGGGGCGTGATTTTTCCCGTTGTGCAGTCAATCGGCCAAGACTCAAGCTTCAAGTTGGCCACAAATGGTTTATCCAACAGCACTATCTATGACTTACCACGAGTCCCAACGAACCTCGTCTTCTCGGAAGCATCTATCAATGCGACAACGATTGATGCACACTGTGGTCTTGTACCCAATCTCACTCTCTCCTCTGAAGTTTCATATGGAATTCATTGGGTCAACTTCACCCTGCGTGGACACGAGCACGGATCCCTTGCTGTTGACTCGCTCTGTGAGCCATGAAACCAATTTAACATTCGACGCCGTATACTCACGTCGATGTTTCAACAGGGAAAGATATGATATATCAGAATATAGAACCGACGGTATTTGGTATCCCCGGCTAAGTTTCGTCAACCCTTCTCACATTTGTATAGTGTACGACATGTCGTCAGACTATATTCTACACGATGACGACCGGGATCGAGGTGGACGAGTCTGTCCGTGACCCTGTCGCTATCAGGTTGAACTGGACGTACACCCCATTCGGTGCGGACAATATTCGACTGAAAGTGTCCTATTGAACTGACTTCGAACGACAGAGGGGCATTCTGAAGTCTCGAAGACACTGACCTACATCGCAGCGTGTTCCGTCAGCGCACGGACGGTTCAAGCTACGCTGAATTTGCAAGACTACCAGCTTGTTTCGACAACAGAGCAAACCGCCCCGTCGAGCAGTACATCTTGGTCTCTGTGGTCGCCAAGCAATGCCACAGATCTCAGCGTTGGAGTATGTCTCTATATCTCATGTAATGAGCGCGACCTTATTTGACCGGTGTAGATGGCAGACTCATTCAGAAATGCAGAGTCCATTTTAGCCATAAGCGGCAGCTTTCCAAATCTGCCGAACTCTACCAGTATTGTATATACTGATTTTGAGAAGTAAGTGCTGGTTCCCACATTCTTAACAACAACTCTGAATTGGACAGATATATGATGAGCTTACTTGGGTTGAATATCACGTCTGCTGCTGCTGCCTCTGCCACCCAATCCAGCGCCGATCCTTCTGTAATTCTCAGTCCGTCTCAATTGGAAAATGCGATCGCGCAGACCACGGCGAAGTTCCTATGGGTTGGTATGTCACGCCCTTCGCCGATCTTGCAAAGACTGCACCCTTTCATTTACTCACATTCATGCTAGCGGGCCAACTTGGGGAGAGCGCCGGTGGTTTTAAACGCACGGTTGGCGAGAGTCGAGCGACGAGGAACGTGTTGCAATGGCGACTTAATGTACGTGGCCTCTCGTCGCTATCCCTTCTGATGACTCACGCGTACATATCATGGGCTACGCATAGCTCAACTTCATACCCGTACGTAACATTATTTCTGCTGAGAGGGATTCGCATCTGATGTGTAGCCGCGACGGGCGATGAACACAAGATCATTTTTGTATCGACAGCATCTTTCGTTGCCCTAGCCCTGGTGCCGTTTATCATTGGCAAAAAGCCCACCAAGGAGCATATGCCATTGATCTCTGGAACGAGCGTTCTCGAGTGTCTTTGGCTCGAGGCTCAATCTGAAGAGCTTCATTCGCGTTTAAATGCGACACAGAAGCCTCGATCGCACCGGTTGAGAGCAGACGGGATGTTTGAGATCGCACTCGGAGATATTGGGCGTACTAATTCAGCGCCAGTAACCGGTTGACGTCAGGCGTCCGAGACTCTGTCTGTTGAATGGTGAACGTTATACCTCATTTCAGTTTTATCTTTGTACTCTTAGTGAGTGAACCATTGACTGGTGCACAGCCGGATAAGATCAAAAAAAAAGCTGGAATTTTTTGGCAAGTTGTTTGGAGCACACTCCAAAGAATCTTTCCTGCATAACTACTTATTGTTGCATCCCGATTGATCATTCACAGCGATTTAAAAAGTGAAGGGGTATATTCAACATAAACTAAATACATTAAAAGAATCTTTCTGTGGTCAATTAACTTGAACACACAAGCTTAAGCTCATCCATTACATCACAATTCATGTGGTTGACTGCTTTGGTAGCACCTATACGCCATTGAGTCCGGTGCAGACCCGACACCCTTGCAATACATGTCAGTTCAAGGGGATTACTTGGAAGATATATATGTACCTTGTAGGTCGTAAAGACTCCACGCGGAAACTCATGTCAGCATACACCAAGATGTTAAAGCATCAACACTTACAGTTGTTGGGGTCATATTTCTGCTTGATCTTCAGTAAATCGTCGTATTTGTAACCAAAGAAAGCTGGAAGGCGGGTATGACATCAGTCAAATGGCCGTGCAGTTTGTGAGTACCCGCGTACCTTGTTGCCAGCTTGTCTCCCAGGGACTTGCTTCGTTTTGATAGCAGCTTGTCAGCCCGAGAGCGTTCAGGGGACCTAGTGCATTGTATATGGCGCTCGTCACAGACTGATACGTGCTCTCGCTCATCCCTGTCGTCCACGTTCTACTCAAAGCACCACGTCAGTATCCGAACGGTTTCGTAACACCAACGGATGCCTTACGCGCTAAAAATGACATGCCAGGAGGCGTCGTAGAACCCTGGGTTCGCCCCGGTCGCATTGACTTGACTTCTCGTGCCCGCAGGCATATTTCCAAAGACGAGCACGCCTTGCTTGGGAGCGATCGTGCCGGCGGGATCACTTTTAAATGGAGCGTTGAGGGTCTGATAGCCCTCCCAAATCGCTTCTGCAACGTTGTAAATAGACTGCGGATCCTCCAGCATCGATCGCGAGACGAAACGCGAGGCCAATTGGTTAGAGCTGCCGAAGGAATTGAGTGATTCAAAGAAAGGGCCGATGTTATCCTGCTGCACCGCGGTAACGGATGGAAACATGTTCATTTCTGTCTTGTTTGATGTGACGACATAGTCGTTTGACAGGGCGTGCAGTTCCTCGAAGAAAGGGTAAAGTAACGAGACGGGTGCCTTTTGGGAAGGCCACCAGAAGTACTATCGATGAGCAGCATAAACGCTATCCAATTCGCAATACGACTACGACACTCACAAGGATATATTCAGTGTCTAAAAATAACAGGCTGGTGGTGACACCCGAGTTGAGAAACGTATTCTGGTATTTCCCGAGAAGCGCGATGAAGTCAACACCGAGTTTCTGAAGTTTCTGCATGTCTTTGGGCACGATAACGAGGAGGGAAGCACTGATTTCCATCTGAGGTAGTGTTGCAAAAGTCATAGATGCTAGAAAGGTCATGTAATTCCTGCTTCCTGAGGCGATGTGAGAGTCACGTACTAATGATGCCCAGCTCCCAGCTCCTCCTCCACGAACTGCCCAAAACAGATCCTCATTTCGGGCCTCATTTGCCGTCCTTATCACTCCATCAGCAGTCACCACCTGAAATCGGACTTCACAGATTGTCCCATGAGTAAAGGGGCATACACTTACTTCTACTTCGAGGACATGTTCAACCTATAGAATCAAGTATTCGTGTTGTATATTCAAGCAAGTAACAGCATCTTACAGCAAGTCCGTACGCTGGAGTGAGCCTGAGTGGATTGTGAGACCTGCACCTATGAAAGAATGATAAAGATCAGTAACTCACAGCCCATGCCCTCCTCCCTGGAAATAACCACCGGCTAAGTACAATTCTGAATGAGCAATATTCTAAAACGGCTGTTGGTCTGGCTCTTACCGGCGCCGATGGTCGGACAAGCTCCTAGAACAGCCGACACATTCTGTTGACCCATCAGTTCATAAACTAGAGGAGGCCCAATGAACTCCGCAAGTGAAAACAACGGAAGTATGCTCACTGTGGTCTAGCTGGGCTCCAGCGCCGATGGTGATGGCTGGGACCGGGTGATTGGAAGAACCTTTCGGAACAAACTCGGGATTATAGGTAATGTTGTTGAGGCCATGGGTGAGAACCTGAAGGGAGGAAGGGCCCGAAGAACGACCGAGATAGTCATGACCTTGACAGTTTGATCAAGATGAACCATGGTAGATAAAAATCAATAACGCACCCGTGTTTTTGATAGTGAGTTTGACATTGTTAGCAGTCGCCCACTTCATGACATTGCTGGCGTCCTGAGCACTCGATATGGCAACGCTGAAGGGAGGTGTTGTACCTTGATGACAAGATTCGCCAGATACTGGCTGGGGGTTAGAGTAGTTCAGTGCGCATCCATTACCATAACCACAGCTTTCCCATTCTGCCCAGAGGAGAGCAGACGCGACGTCTTCACGCTTTAGGAGGAATTGTCAATCTCTCGGCACAGGAGAGCAATGCGAGACCTACCGTGACATCGTTTTTATAGTGAGATAAAACTGTTTGGCACGAGTTCGAATCATAGAGGGGGTCATCCCTATAGCATACTGCAGCCCAAGGTCGCAACGCCTGGAGCCCCCCTCCAAAAGTTGCGTTGAGAGAAGACCAAACAGAGTCATTCGGCCAGGACACGCTTCCAAGGGTAGCGTAGTCTGGTGCAGCATACGGAGCCGCAAGCGTCTGCGCCATCGCTCCTCTCAAAGCATAGAAAGAAGCGAACAAGCAGAAACGAAAGGTAGGAGGCAACATCACGAAAACGCTGAGCTGTGGCCTGGAATGAAAAATTGACTTATATCGTCCCGAAATTCCGTGGTTCACGTTGTGTTATCATGCTCAGTTGGGAGTCGCTAGGGGGTTGCGTAGTCAAGTACTGACATGAAACTTCAAATCTCAAAGAGGACATAACGAAAGTGTATCCACGCGGAAATAGGTTTCATGTATTTCAAACTTGAAACATGAGCAGTAGAGGCCACGCAGTCTTCACGGCAGCAGAAGATGCTACATTCCATGATCGGGTGCAATTTTGGCAAGTGCGGTCCGTAGAATGGTACCTTGTGACGACATGAACCACGTCCGGACCGTGACATGCCACCCAACAGGGCATAAATCCAAGTTTGATTATGAGCTTCATTCAGAGTTGGGCATGTTAGATCCATGTCCTCCTAGACGCATTTTATCAGTTGAACTATCTCGGAGACCGAGGAGTTACTTAGGAATGTCACATTGAAAAGAAACTGAAAAAAATGGGTACTGAGGCTGTCCTCCAATGGTTCTGACATCATTGACACCGCTTTGGACGCCACACCAATATCCCCGAGGGAGGCGGTCGCGGATAAAGCACTTCGAGAGGGAGCGACAAGTCAGAGGTATATACGATGACCGAGAATGACTAATCAATAGAACCACTGGATACGTGGCAGTGAACCCCGCTACAAGGAAAGTTGCGCATCCAGGTTCTTTTTCGGCCATACGTGGAGGGTGACTACAAGCAAGGTCAGCCACGGTGGAAGAATCCCACACGTAGTCCGCGATAGGTCAAACTGTCGTAAATTTCGAGGACGGTCAGAAACCTGAGAAAGCAATGGGTTCAGTTGGGTATATACATACCCATTTTGATCGTTCATCTGTACCAAGGCCAACCAACTGGCTACTAGGGAAGCTTTTCCGGGTTCCCATTGTTGCGATAGAATGACAGCGACTGTTTCTCAGCCTGGTGTCAGATGGGTCGCCTATGAAGATCAGAAAAATGGAACGAGACCCGCCCCACTAGACTCAAGTTTTCGACTTTCTGGAACAATTCGAGCGTCAATGTATAGCAATATACACAAGACTGGTGGGGAAACGCGCTGCGGGCTCGGAGGGTGTCAGCTGAAGAGCAACAAGGACCACATCTCGAGGACTTACATTGGTAGTCACGTCCCAGGACTCCAAGGCAGACGATACTTTGATATGACCAGAGAACAACAGCATATAATGTCTCTTTCACCGTTTTTTAGTTGACCTGTCTGCCTTTTATGCGTCTATCCAGACGGTGTACCGGTTCATTGTTTCTACGCGCCCATGATGGATAGGGACGCGCCCGGTCTTGTGATGTCATCAACTGCGGGTCAGCGGTTAAGGACACGGCTATCCGTTCAATCACGATATTCCCAGGATGAAGCAGCCTAAAGGTTCTGTGGAGTAGGGATCACATGTTCAGTTAGGGAGGCTGAGGCGATCACAAAAGGTCGTGCATGTGATAATGGTTGGCTACCTAGGTGTCACATCAATGCTGAGGCATCTTCCAACCTACCATGGTCAAAGGCATGCTTGGGTGATGCAGACTCAAAGGGCTGTGAAAAATGAATGAAAATTCACGAAAGGAACAACAAAACAGAGTGCAGGATTAATGCTAGGACCCATCTTGTGACTTTAAACGCGCTGCTCATGGCTTGCCATCTTCCAATTATGATTCCTCTTCCGATGCCCGACGATACTAGTACATTGCTTCAAAACGTGCTGCCCTCTGGTGGTTGAGGTAACTTTCTGTTATTGAAGGACCCCATTTCCCTGAACGAGAACATCAGTCGTATGAAAGGACAGGCAGAAGAACGCTTCACCTCCTTATTCCAACCAAAATGGTCTCTATGCTGGTGTCCTTCCCCCACTGGGCGAGGACGCTGAGTTTGGCAGGATCAACCTTGCCGTCGATCTGATTGACAAAAGGCAAATTAACGCGAGAGAGGAATTGCACGGTGGGCGGGTGATCGGGATAGGTTTCGCCACAGTGAATCTTGAGGCTGTAGATACGGTTCTCGTGAACGGTCTGCGAGGCGGCGATAAGCTCGCGATGTCGCAAATCGAGGGACTTTTTGTGCGAGGACGTACATGGCCGGGTCCAATGATTGTTCCATTCCAATTGCTCATCAAGATATCATCGCCTTCCTCCAAGCCATAGGAACAAGAGCCATCGCCGATGCCTTTCTCGCCTTTCTCGAGTTCTTCGAGCAGGCGGAAATTTCGCGGGACTGTGTGCGATAGAATTAGTACAATTTTGGTGATGAATAAATAAAAGTTACCCTTTGCCATGATGTAGTTGAGAGAGAAAAACAAGCGGTAAAGTGTAGAAACCAGTCGCACGACCCAAGCGCCAATCACAGCACCGCCTCACCGCAGTGACCTCAAACACTTTGATCACCAACGACCAACACCGGGCCTGATCAGCGCTCGCAATGTTCAAAGCAGGCCAGACTAACAATTACGATGATATTGTCGGTGCGTTCATCACCCACCACGAGCTCTACGACCGACTGACCGACCGACCTATATATATAGTCAAGGCTACGGACGAGAACTTGACCAGCGAGAACTGGGAAGTCATCATCAACGTTTGTGACAAGGTGCAGGACGAGGGCGAACAAGGGTACCCTTCTCTCGCTTCCGGTACATCCCCATCGTCCTCACGCTCCGTCCCCGCAGCGCTCGTAATGTCGTCGCCTCCGTCATCAAACGCCTCGCGCACCGCAGTCCAAACGTTCAACTCTACGCACTTTCCCTTGCAGAGTCACTCTCCAAAAACTGTGGAATCGATCTTCACCGCGAACTGGCTTCACGCGCGTTCACTCAGGCTCTCGAAAAGCTCATCACAGATCGGGTGCGCAGCTCTAGCTCTTGATCCCTGATTTATCGGCTTATGATACATCCCATCAAGACCACTCACGATAAGGTTCGCAAGAGAGCCTTGAACCTGATCGGCGTGTGGACAGCCGAGTTTGAAAGAGACCCTTCCCTGGGGGTCATGGAAGAGTGTTATAATAATTTGAAAACAAAGAGTAGGACTTTCCGCTGCCCCTTTCCGTCGGTCATTGATCTATACCCCAAGATTATAAATTTCAGCCACCAGACGAACCCGCTCCGCCTACAGTCGACGATGAAGTACGACGGCGGGAAGAGGAAGAGCTTCAACGCGTCCTGGAAATGTCCATGCATGACAAGGGGGGAAGACCCGGCTACGTCGCGTATTCAGCACAATCAACTGGGGCAAGTGGATCAAGCTCTGGCGCGGGAGCCGGTCCCAATGCCAACGATGCTGTAGGACCCACTCATCCATCAGGCTATGTACCTGCACAGAGTCCCCCAAACACGAAGAGAGGCGCAGCATCATCTACTTCGTCCCTACCATCGCAACCGGTCGCCATTCCATCACCCGTGTCAGCACCCGTAGTCACCCGTGTCAAGGCAGTGTATACCTTTGAACCCACTGAACCAGGAGAACTCGCGTTTGAAAAAGGTGAGATTATCAAGGTCGTCGACCGCGGCTACAAAGATTGGTGGCGAGGTCAGTTGAAAGGAAGGACCGGGATATTTCCCGTCAACTATGTGGTTGGTGTTTTCGTGGCTTGATTGTTGCTCTCCGTCTCAAATCTGATAGGAACCATTACCCGAACCAACCGCGGCCGAGCTTGCGAGAGAGTCAGAGCAGGAAGCTGCAGTATTTTCGCAGGCTGCCAACGTCGACAAATTGTTGACGATGCTCCGCACCATAGACTCCTCTGGTGACAATCTTGCAGATAACGAAGAAATTCAGGTTCGAGAGCCTTGAATCTTCATGTTGTAACCCTGACTGTCTTGGCAGGAACTATATCGTTCTTGTATGTCTCTTCGACCGAAGATCGTCAAGCTCATCGACAAATACAGCCAGAAACGAGGTGCGACCCTGTGATCGTCTCTTAAAGACTATATTGAAAATCCCGCTCAGCCGATCTCGTGTCGATGAATGAAAGCTTCGTAAAGGCACGGGTCATCTTTGATCGGATGATGGAAGACAGTCTCGCGCGGCATACCGGGAGTACGTACATCAGTCTCGGTCCTTCAATCTGTGATTTATATCGAAGTAGTGTACGAGGTTGGCCCACGTCCAGATTATAGCCAAGGACAAGCGCCGTACCGTCAGGAATATGGTCCTCAGGCCCCATACGGTTACCAAGCTCCTTCACCTGGCTTCGACCCACAAGCTCCCCAGCAACAGTCTGCGTACGGCTATGTTGCATCAACTGGCTACCCAGAGAGTTCGTACCCACATCAGCATGCCGACCCCTCGTATGGTGCCGGACAAGGATACACACCTGGGACAGCTCAACCCTACCCTCAGCCTGCAAGATCTCCTTATCCACAACAACAACAACAGTTACAGCCACAACCTCAGGCACATGTGCAACCTCAGCCTCAACCTCAGCTGCAACCCCAGCTGCAACCCCAGTCACAGCTTCAGCCTCAGCCGCAACCTAAACCTCAGTCACAACCACAACCACAGCTTCACCCCCAGCCTCAAGCTCATCAGCAACAACAATATCATACCCCTGTAGCTGATGGTACTCAGGCGCCCCAGCCTCAAGGCCAGAGTCAGCCCGGCCCGGAGCAGTCCGGTCCACCATACGTGTATGATCCACACGCCACGTATGCAGATCCCAACGTTCAGGCGTGGGCTCAGTACTATGGTCAAGGAGGCAAAGATCCCGCGGGGGCTGTTTATTTCTTCTCCGTGCCTGGGGTGACAGATGGTCCTCCAGAAGCTTCGCAGCAAGGTCCAGTCCATCCAGAACAAGGCAGCGGTCAAACGCAAGGACTCTCACCAACCCAAGCTACTTCTCAGCCCCAGGCGACGACTCAGCCAGGGGATTCTGGCCAATCGACCTATCTCCTATCCAGTTCTCCCACATCTCAACCTCAAGGACAATATGGGTATCACGCCGATCCCTCTGGTACTACGCAATTTCCGGCAGCGCAAACTGGAGCAGGTGCACCTTATGGTTATTCGCCCGTTCAACCTGCCTCGCAATCACCGCAGGGCCACGGACCTGCGTACGGTGGAGGACCAGGCAGTGGTAGCGGACATGGACATGTTTCGCCTTCAGTATATGGTCAGGGATCTGGTTATGACTATGGAGTTGGAGCGCTGCAGCACCAGTTTTCGGAAATGGGTGTTGGATCTGGGGCGGTAGTACAGCAACACGCGTACGCGTCTTAGGTGAACAAGCTGCTACGAGTAGCGTATAAATTTGACGAATGTGCTATAAACCCTAACCTTAAATTATCATCTTGACGCGTACTGTGACTAGTACTTACTGACCTTGTAGCTTGCTAATGGCTGTACCAACACATGGACGCGTTATCCTCAACACCACCGTTGGCGAAGTCGACATTGAGTTGTGGTCCAAGGTACTCACGAAGATCTCTACCTAATGGTGTCGGGCTCACCATACCCACAGGAAACACCGAAGGCATGCCGGAACTTTATAGCGCTTGCCCTCGAAGGTTTGTACAGTGCAGCTTCCATGAACTGCGGCTGACCTCGCATCGACCGACAGGATACTACGACGGTGTCGTTTTCCACAGGTAAAACTATAAAACTTCCCAGTACACCATGCCGTGGCCAACCGAACCACATCTTCCACACAGAGTCGTCCCTGGCTTCCTCGTTCAAACCGGAGATAGAACCGGTACTGGTGCAGGCGGAGAGTCTTTCTACGGTGGTAAGTACAATCCTGCATGTTGGACATCGGGCGTGCACACGGAGTCCCCCCCCCCTCTCCGGGGGTTGCAGAACCGTTTGATGATGAAGTCCATCCCCGGTTGCGGTTCACCCATCGTGGACTGGTGGCGATGGCGAATAATGGAACAAAGAACTCGAACGAGTCGCAGTTCTTTATCACGCTCGGTGGGTCTTGGTTCCACGTTGTGAAGTGGGGCGACTGATGCGCGTGCTGTATGCGCCAGATCGGGCGGACGAGCTCCATGGCAAGCATACGCTCTTCGGGAGGGTCGTGGGCGATACACTGTACAGTACGTTTTTATTCCATTCTCTCTGCCCAACGCTGACCGTTGACGTGCCACCCGCCAAGATGTCTTGAAGATTGGAGAAATGGGTACGTGTCCGTGCTAATGTACTGCAAAAACCATCCAAACGAAAACACATCGCGATTAGAACTCGACGACAATGAAAGACCAGTCTAGTGCGTATCTTTACTTGTCCCGATGTCTGGGCCCCCTTTGTTTTATGGGCGGTGCAACGGAACTGAAGTCGGTGCTACGTAGTCCACCCAAGATTAAATCTATTTCCATCGTCGATAACCCCTTCCCAGACATCATACCACGCATCACGGCTGCGGAGAAACGTGCCCAACAACGTGCCCGTGAAGCTGCACAACGCGAACGGGAGGAAGCAGAACGCCGCAAGGGTGCTAAAAAGTGAGCGCAGTTGTTTGTTTACCAAACACCCGAACCCACGGAGCATTGCTTTCAGGAACGTGAAATTATTGAGCTTTGGGGACGACGAAGGGGAGGAAACCGGTGATGGGGAATCCGTCGTACAAAAGAAGAAGGATATGGCACGCCCTGATTGTCAGCGGTTTTTCTTCCCCTCCGTAATGAACCACGTTTCACAATTGGAATTCCAGTGATCGACGACCCACTGGCCTCTTCAATGCCGATGCCGGATGTTCTGAAACCACCGCTACAGAAGGGGGTTGGCCGGGACGAACGGGATATCAGGACTGAGAACACTTCATTGCCTCTTCCATCAAAAGTGCGTTGGAGTCATTGTATGCCCGGAAATCATTGCTGATGAACACGTGTATAGAAAGACAATGAATCGAGGCACAAAGAGACGGACGTGTCCAAAATCAGGGAAAAGCATGGACAGGATAAGGCATCGAACAGGTAGCACAGCACTCGAGGCTTCACCCTGACGCAGCGCTGACCGATCCTCCCACCGCACGCAGCGCCACCCGTCGTTCCGAAATTGAAAAGATGGAATCCGAGATACGAAGACTGACTCGACGGCGCGAAGGCGATGAGGATAGCGACGAAGAAGCAGAAAAGAAGAAGCCGAAAACGCAGAAGTCATATCTGGCGGAAGAACTTGCCAAGTATTCCAAGGGTCGCGGTTTACAAAAAAAGGGCAAGGGTCGGAAAGATGAAGGGGATGTGCTTGCTGCGTTGACCAAATTTAGGGGGATGCTGCAGGCATCATCGCTGCCTGCGGAAGGTGGGAGTGAAGACGAGGCCACTGCAGAAGGGGATGAAGATAGAGAAGGGGAAGCAAAACCCCAAGAGGAAGAAGAGGGCATGGAAGTGGATGATGACCGTGGATTCATGAACCATGCTCTCCACTTTCCGAAGGACGATGGAGAGGAAACGAAAAAGGCGGAACGGGACTACGAGGTCATTGATCCGAGACAACGGAGTGCGAGGGCTCGGGAAGAGGAAAAAGAAAGAAAACGTGTGACAAAGGGGACGGGGAGGGGAAGGGGAAGGGGAGGTGGATTTGGACGTTCTAGACGGTAGTATCAGTCGGACATGAGTCGTTTCACTTCGGAGTTTTCGCTGCACCGAATTTGCCTGTTGGTAACATATACCAACACTCCACCCCGAAATGTATGAATTCCAGATAATCCAAACGGGGGTTGCCAACCAACTCCGAGTCTTTGTTGGCAGGCTGGGGGTGGCCGCCGCGTTTCCGTTGGCACACACCTTGGCTACCTATTCATGGACCTTGGCACTGGAGACCGATGATACAGAGGGTCGAGCCTCGGCGGAAATGGAGGTTGATTGACTATTACAAATACTCAAAACCTTGTTGGCAGACTTCGCAGTCCTCGCGTTCTCCGTGTTGTCTGATCATACACTCATTCCTTGACTCATCATTACTAAATAATCTGCCACAATACGATAGGAGGAAATCGGACGGACCATGGCTGTCGACGTTGGCGTGTGCGCCTAACCACAGCTTGCCTATGAACCGTGCACGCCTGCCACCAATGTGAATGGATCATTATCATCCCGTTCGAGAAACGAACCGTGCTGGTGGCTTTAGGAATTGAATCGAGCTGTCAACGCGATTGATGGGTTACGTTGTACGAGTGAATTTCATGATTTGCATGACAACATAATCTTCTCAGTGTCAACCATACATGGTTGCACTCTGCGGCGTGGTCGAGATAATCCGAGGGGTTAACGTATCTTCGGATAGATTATGTCAACAGTTAGACTATGCATCGTTTGTCCCATAGTGGCGTCCATGTCTGTTGAAAGATAACTGAGCGTCCGGTCGCAATCGAAGAGAGTAAACGAACTTACGAAGCGAGTGAACATGTGCAGTTAACGAATCATGATGACGACGTCGACTTGTCGTCGCTCCACCCCGCCAATGCCACCGCGTAGAAAACTGCAGTTCACGTTCAAAACTCCAACGTTCACAGACACAAAATCGCCCAACGAGAGCTAGTTGATCTCCCCTTCTGCGGACGGTATTGCTGGAGCGGAGTACTTGATGAAAAGTCAGCTACACATTTAGATGCGAGAAGGGGTGTGCGTACATTATATTGGTGGGACTGGGAGACATCCAAAAAATTGCCGTCGCCTGTAGAGCCTCGAACAACTACGGGACGAAGGAAGGATGCCCGAGAGGAGCATGCAGCGCGACCGGACTGATTGGTGTCACCGACCGAGTTGACACCACGTGCAATACGATGGATACCACAAAAATATGAAATCCATCCGTTCCTTCTAGAAACGCGTGTAAACAGAACGAAAACAACCAAAGTTAGGTACAGGCACTCACAGCCCGAGTCGAAAAAAACCCTCGCCGAATGCTTTGGCCATTGGCCTCAGAGAGGCTTTGTCGGACTACATGAAGCAGCCAATAATTCTACGGCCGACATTCAGATCCAACCCTGGCAGAAGACGAGGGGCGGGCGCTGGTGGTGGCATCGCCCCAAGAGTCCGGCAATATCGGTGTCCTCCGAATTATGGTCTTCTTGAAAGAAGGGTGTTCTTCTGAAGCCAGCAACGCTGTTGAAGGGGTCTTGAGCTCGAGGGACGACGTATGCGCAAAAAGTAAATTTATACGAGGAGGGGGGCATGTCGAAACGGTAGACCTGGTAATACGAAAAATTGGCGATGTTTGGGGAGGAGATAGAAACTACCCACGAAGTCATTCAATTGAGTATGCCGCCGGGGATCACCAAAAGTCCGAGTCTCCGACCGACCGGCGAGTCGAACCGCTCAGCAGAACGCAAAACAATAATACCACCAAGGAAACACGGAATTCGTGGTATTCCTCCCTAGGACAGGGAAACTTTGGCCAGTACAACCAGGTGATTTTTACAGTGGTGCGTAGATGCTCGCTATCCTCAACAAACTGGTCCTGACTCCCTGGCAGGTCAGACAAACTTGCAAGATCATGACCACCGACCGTTGGAGCTCGAGACCGTCCTTCATGGTCAAGACGCGGTGAGGCCTGAGCTTAGGGCTTGTACAGGATGCTGAAAATGTCCGTTAGATTTAAATTAGGATATTCAATTGCACCGATAGAAGCATCGAGCGTGGGTCCTCCCTTGTCCCTTTACCGATTTAAGCTAGAGCTTTAGGCTGATGCTCTCACAGACTGACACGGCTCGTCCGTGCAGTTTTGATGGCGAACTGCGTCCCAATTTTCTATATCGACGGCCAGGTTCACCGTCCCATGCAAACACGCGAACCGATCAATGACCGTAGACTCAGCTGCACTATCGGGCCATGGCCGCGATGCATCCTTACTATAATGTTCCTCGTGCGCTTGTTAGGTAACCAGGAGTCTGATTTATACTCGTGGAATGGACCTGTTGAAAAATCTATTGTTCTGTCAGGGTTTACATGCCATTCACCGATTTCGGCTTGAAATACCAGTTGCCAATCGTGACTCTCCTGAAATTCAGGTCAGTACCGGGCAACAATTACGTGCATGAACTGCACCTGAGGGAACGAAAGGATGGACAACTGACAGAGAGACACACGACTCAGACATCTCATCGAAATCCTTCGATTTATTCAGATAATGCCTTCACGAGGCAAAATACTATATTGGGACGTGTTCACTATGCACCCTGCGAACTGGTTCGTCCAGCCTGCGCCAACGAGAGCTTGGTTTCCTCGGCTGTTGCAGCAGATTCGTGAAATAAATGTTTGTTGGCGTCCACAAGATGGTATAAAAAAAAAGTTCAACGGGCGTCCGGAACCGGCACTGGTCTCTCTCCTCGTCAATTTTTACCAACCACCAAATCGGCTTCATGCTACGACCAGCCAACGTCCCTTGTTCCCCTTTTCAAGACACAAAGAAATGCAATCTGCCGGGATTTCGTTCATCTCTACTACGCCAAACGCTCCTTTGCCAACGGACCTGGCCAGTTACGCGTCGCTCTCATGTTTCAACCTATGATATCCGTGCCGACGTCCAAGACGATTAATGGATCCTTGGTATACCTGGCGTCAACCCTCCCATTGGCAAGGCAGCCTTTCAATGGTGTTGGCGCGGACCGGCCATGCTGGTTACGTCTACTCGTATAAAACGGACGACCCGCACTGTCTGTACCCTCACTGCGCTCCTCTTCCGTTCCGTGTTGACCATGGAAAACCAGATCAGATACATTCGCGACTGGACAGAACAGGTAGGCTGTTTGTCTCTCGTAGTCGCTCCCGACTCAACGTGATACCCCAAGGACATGGTTGACCTCATCGGGAACATCATCGACACTAAGGAGATTCGTTGTCAGTGGGTAGACAACGGGACAATCTGCAACGACCGCGTACTTGGAAGCGAATTAAGAACCCATCTACACAATAAACACGGACTTGTGACCGACCTGCAGGCGTACCAGTGCCAATGGTTCGGATGCCACACTGCCCCAATGTGGAGGTCAAGTCTTGAAAGGCATGTGATGGAACAACATACGCAGGTGAAGTGGCCTTGCCCGTACTCAGGGTGTACCCAAGATTTCACGAGGAAATCCTCCCTCACTACCCATATTCAACAACGACACAATTGACTACATACTCTGTGAGCGTGTAACTACCTGTGGTGTTCGGTTACTCATAAAGGTTTACAGATTATCCTACTCATCCTTATTTACCGTATCGTTCTCCTCAAAGGCCTTCCTGCAAACTATCTCCTTTACATTGTTTATTGAACTAATGTCTACCTCCCTTACACTACTTTCATTTTAATTCCGGACGCATTATCGGGCATAGTGTCGTTCACATTCACCATAATACAGGTTGTGTATTGCTGTACGCCGAGGTATGAATTATTATTTTTCTCGATTGACCGCAAAGCTTGGCTTCCGCAGTGATTCGAGTAACTCATACTTTTCAACTTCAGTTCATTCACAATGCACACTAACTAAGGTTTCTTTAGGCAATGCCTGCATGTATTGCCATGCCATGCAGTACAAGAGCGCTCAATATCACTCTGTGATCATTGCCAGCTCCGTTTTTTGAAATGATACATGCCTCGGCGGACCAACTTTCATACGGCATGTACCTTGGCAGTCTACCAACCGATTGTTGGAAACGATCACGCCATAATTTAGGGATCAGATTCCTTATCGCTTCACCCACTTACCATGGGAGCCTTCTCCCTTACGTAAAAGGTAAGTTGCTTGCATTGATGGGCTGCGCTCCATCAGCGGCCTCGTGGAGCCTGGCGTGTTGGCAAAAACAGCCAAGCGGGTGAAACACAACGTTTTGATGCAAGCCAATGTCCATCTCTTTTTCCAGTCTGACTGTGTACCTTGACCAGCTCTCCAGCCAATCCACGCGCCGCTTCCATCGATTACAATTATACGCCCTACATGTCACAGCAACTGCACAGTATGGATGGCCTACGGTCACCAGAAGTTGGCAAGATTGACGAAGCTCGGATGTTCATTCGCGGTTACCTAGACGTGGTGACTCAACTCGGAATCCGATTTCAGATGCACTTCTAATAGAGAAAACAGGGCTTGGGACAATGCCAACAGAACTTCTCAGCTTTACCGAATGTGCCACAGAACGTTCTACACTTTATTTGGAAGCAATATCGAGGGTCAATACTGTTTTGCCATTGGCAAGCGGCTGATCCGTTTCTCGCCCTTTCTGGGAGAACTTAGATAAAAGCCAGAATGTTCGTGTTCCTGTGGTTTGCACGCAATCCACTCACAGCAGAAACTCGATGATGATGACGGATTTTCTCTTCAACGAACAGGGTCTGTCCAATAAGCGTCATTTCACCCATGCGGCCAACGCTGGATACGCGTCGTGAGTCGCTCAGATGGGAACCTCATTGAAACCCAGTTCTTACGAAAAATAACTGTTGCAGCATAGGACCTGATGACGCTGTGTCTTCGCTTGATTGGTTAGCAGTCCCAGCACAGGTGGCCCCTGGTGGGTTTGTCGGTTTCTTTTCGACTTCTCATTGACTGACAGCTTCTGGTTTCAGATATCACTGGTGTTTCATGGCCGGCCCATGAAAATGCCCTGGGTTTGTATGGAATGAACATACCAGAGTCTGCTTGGACCGCCGATCAGTTGTCTTATCCATTTACCACGAGCACGTCGAACCCGGTCGACACGCCCACTTTCAACACTTCACTTGTGTGTCCTGACGGTGCGATGCGCTTTTGCGAACCAACCACTCCGAGTCCATACTGGAACCACGCGATTTCTCATGAAGCCGCTGCGCTTTTTGGAGCCGGGGAGGATCTGATGACGCCTCCGTTCTTCCCCGTGACAACACCAGAGTGTCACACCAAACCCAAACGCGTCGGCGCAATGGCCCAATCTACGCCTCCCCGTTCACAACGTTACACACCCTATCCGGTCACCCTAGACAACACCCGAAAGAGCATTTCTTCTGCTACTGTGTATCCGTGCCAATGGGCCGACGGCACCAACAAACCCTGTGGTGCAGCCTTGCTAAATACGAAATACGCGATCGGGAAACACTTGCAGACTGCGCATGCGATCAGGCTCAAGGCGGACAAGACGTTGGAGATGTGCAGGTGGGAAGGGTGTTGCAAATCGATGCGAAGGGAGAGCATTGCGCGACACATCCTTGCCGTGCATATGCAGGACAAGGTGCGGTGCTCGAATTGTGGGACACATTTTGCTCGGACAGACTCTCTGCAGAGGCATCAGAGGACACCGTGTATAGCCAAGGAAGAGATTGGCAAGGCGAGGAAATGACCTCGTCATAGGTAGATTTGCGATACATACTTTTCAGATCATCGGTTTCGTAGTTTCATCTTTTCTTGCTAGACGCAGAGTGATCTTCGTAGCATCTTGGAGCAGCATCTCATTTATAGTGACACGACGTGTGACGTAGCATTCTTGTTTCATGACGACCTTATTTTGCTGGTCTTTTTGTACGAATTCTGTACATGCATACCTATATCCAACACCGACACGACCTTGGACGACTTACAGACTACATCAGTGGGCACATTGAATACGCGCGAAGCCCGTCCCCGCAACAGGCGTACTGCTACGAGTTTCTTCCCGGGTACTTGATTTTGCCCCGCAGCACTTCCATGAGTAACCCTACTGCCGAACCTTCCTTCTCGCTCTGCCTTTCTTTCTTACCCTTATCCCTCTCTCCTCCGTGCACCAGCGAAGATCGTCGCTTTTCGGCGCTGTTCCCTTCTGAATCCCGGCGAGCACGTGCAAACACTGGCGCAGTCTGCAAGGCGACAGCAGGCATCGAGAAACGTTTTCGCCGTCGTGCCGTGTCCTCCCTCGAAACCACATCGCCATCGTCGTCCGCCAGACCCTGCTCTGCCTGCACCATCTCCATGCTCTCCTCCGACTGACCGTCCAAAGAAGGTGCACTACCAACGCCACCTCGTGCAGGACGAATCTCGACCCTAGTCTCGCCTTCGGCCTCGTCATCTCCCTCTCGCACCGAACCGAGACCGGGGGCGCTCGATATTGAGGAGGGTATACTGAGACCCCGGTCGTGCTGGGTAAAGTCCTCGAGGATGTCGTGGTAACTCCGTGGGCGCGTCGAGGAGCGTACCCGAATCGGACGGGTTGGAACGTACCCTTGATCCTCTTGACGGGCATCTAGGTTCACACCTCCATGCAAAGCATCCTCTGCATATACGGCGCGCAGAGGGGAAGGTGGTTTGGGGTCAGAATCCCCAGAAGAGATACGAGGGAGATGCACGATGCGCCGCGAGGGGCTGTTCGTGGGACTGCCAACCCCAGGGACCTGAGTGTGCGGATCCTTCAAAGGCATGGTTGTTTTTGTAGGACTCGTGCTGAGGCGTGACTTTCGGGAAGGGCTGCTGCTCAGACCGATGCGTGAGGGGCTGGCGCTGAGTGCCGCTCGGGAAGGACTCCGGCTCAGTGCACCCACGGAGGGACTGAGATCCATAGCCATTAAAGCTTCGCCAATGTCCTTGCTACTTGCTTGACGATGTGGGATGGATAACCATGGATGAATGCCATGGAGCACATCGGCGTCTGCATCTGCATGAGGCGTGGTCGGCTGTTCTGATGGTGTCCGGCTGGAGGAAGACGGCTGCGTTGCAGGAGAAAACGGCTCAGCACTAATCGGGGAGGGAACAATGAGCGGGAATGCTGCATCGAAGCACTCCTCGCAAGCACGAGCAGGTTTCGCTTTCTGCCTCTTGCGCGCAGACAAGATATCGCCCTCGTCTTGGGCTATGTAAAATGTCTTGGAAAATTCCTCAGTATTTCCACTTGCTATAAGTCGGACCCGAAAATAGCATACCTTGCCAGAGCAAGCTGAACAAACGACACGTCCACAAAGTCTACAATGATGCTTTCTTCTCCAAGCACCACCTCCCCCCATCTTCCCTACCGGGCGACCCTCGTTCGTGTCCCGTTCCGTTCCCGATCTCTGCTTACCTTCAACTCCACTGGTATTTGCCTTGCCAAACCCCCAGCCAAAAACGTCACCTAACTTGAGGTCTAAAACGAATCCGAATGGCCTTCCGCACCTCATGCACGTATCCGTCTTTGCGTCTGGAATCCAGACAGGCGGGAGAAAATTGTCCAATTGTGCACGGCGGGGGCGGGAACGAGGGGTTCCACCCGATGACGAGCCTCGTCGCGGACTTCCGGAAGCCGCGTCACTTCCCTCTCCCGCTTCTTCCAACTTTGATTCATCGACATCGTCTGTCTCACTGGAAAACGCGCGAAGTGCGCGTCTGAGATGGACGCCCGAGGTACTGGCCGAGAGGGTCGAGTCAGGATTCGACAATGCGAGTGCCGTTAAACGCGCTGCACGTGCAGCTCTGATGGACTCCACCCAAGAGCTGAGACTATTGGAATCCTCCGCGTTGGATGGGGACGGAACTTGGGGAAGAGATGCACGACGAGTTATGAACACGAAGCAATTGGAGTGCTTACCTTGATACAACGCAAACGAGCCATCTGGACTTAGCACTTCTATTCTCTCCGTGCTTTCACCTCCACCTCCAGAACCCACACCGCTCGGCCGATCGACCACCATAACTACTTCCATGTCAACAAGACTCATGTAGCCTCTGCACCACCACTTCTCCTCGTCGTTGCTAATGAGCGTATTCATCGATGCCCTCCGCTTACGGGGACTCTGTGCGCCTCCATCATGAACGAGAACGCCCTTACCCACTTCTTCACGTTCGAGCCACAATAAGTAATCACTCAGCAGCAAGAACTCGAACGCCTTTCGTCCCCCTCCTTCTCCTTCGCTACCTGATCGTATCAGCGTACCACGCTTGATAAGTTGCCTTCCTGGCGCAACAAGTGGTATCAACACAGATGGCAAGTCGCGCGTACTACGTTGCAAAGATATCAACGCGAGCGTCTGAGCGTGAGCGGCGAGCGACGCATTCAGGGAGGAAGTGACTGTCCAGGGAAATGTCAATGACACAGTACCGAAATTACGGATTCGTGGGCATACTCTTTTCGACTAGCTCCCGAGCTTCTTGTAGTTTATCCCATTCAGGGTCATCAGGATCGGTAGAACCAAGCAAGTCTTTGAGCAATAAGAGGTATCTGGGACACCGCTGTACGGGTGTGAGAAGGTAATCTGCCAACCTAAGATGTGCGCATGCAGGGTGAGATTCCTGGGCCCTCAAGAAGGCCGCAAAAGCTGGATTCGACGTGGAAGGGTGCGAGAGGGTGTTCAGGAGGGCCAATGCGGCAGGAAAGGCCGTGACAAACGGAGCATTTAAAGAAAGATATGGAAAATGCGCGAGAAGCAGGGAAGAAAGCGGGGTATTGAGGTTAGCTGTTGGCGTTGATGGGTGGATACGCCTCGACAAAGCTGCAAAGAACGTATGATGGAAATTCCAGATGTCGATGAAGTTTGAGAAGAGGGTCGTTATCTCGTTTCGCGTCAGTAGCGGTTTAGAAGTATCCAGTGATCGAAGGATAGGCGTTAGGAAATGCTAGCCGAAATGAATGGTCAATGACACCTGGAAAGTCAGGGACACATACATTGTAAACGAGATCAAGACCATCAAGATAAGATTTCTCGGTAGCATAGAACTCTGAAATTATTTTGGACCGCTTTGCCTGCCTGTCTTCGTCAGCCTGTGTTCGTTTATACGGCTTTGTAGTCGGGTTAAGCGACCTGCGCTTGACCCGGCGTTGCTGGTGCACGACGGCTGAATCTTCTGCGAGTGAGTCCAACGACGCAAGACTTGTGACGGAATGTCTGTGGGCAGAGGCAAGAGCGGGGCTCGGGGTAGTTGGAAGGGAGATGCGGCGAAAAGGAAGGTGTGGGACAGGGAGCGGTGAGGTGGACACTAGTAGTGAGTCTGAGGTTGGAAATGAAACAAGATGTGAAGGTTTCACAGACGACATCCAGCGGGTGACGACGGTCGGATCGCAGTCTGGGACGGCAAGGAGGAGGATGTTGAACGTTCGAACGACGGGGATGCCTCGTTCCACTGCGTGTCTCGGGCCGAAGTCTCGGACTGGTATAAGATCACTCAAATCCAAAAAAGGAAATCTCCACTCCCCTCGGTTGGGGGGAATAAGCCAAAAAAAAAAAGTCTGGCCAACGTGGGGATCGAACCCAAGACCTTCGCGTTATTAGCACGACGCTCTAACCAACTGAGCTAGTCGGCCGATAACTTTTACTTGAAGATAACAGTATAGCTGGTTGGTTCTAGAACAAGTGTAGCTCTGATTAATCAATCATCAGTTCAAATCCGCAAAAAGTTGATGGCCAACGTGGGGATCGAACCCAAGACCTTCGCGTTATTAGCACGACGCTCTAACCAACTGAGCTAGTCGGCCCATATTTTAATTTGCAATTTTACAGGAATAAATCGTACGTGCGATGTTTTGACCTTTTTGAGTAATTCAGATTTCGGTCTATTTGTGGCCTGGGCTCAACCAACAAACTCGTTGTCACGGTCTCTTAACTCGGGTCACGAAGCAATGCGCTTTGTGGAGCCGTCCGCCTGATCAGGTTGGCAAGACTCATATGGCTGTGTCATTTAAAGGTGAGGAGATGCACTGAATGTTTGTACCCACACTACTTTTGACCTGCGGTCATATTTGATCATGGTCTCTACCTATTTGCTCCACTTGCTTGTACTACCCATTGGATTTGCGCATTGTGAAGCTTTGTCTGTGCCTCCAGCATGGCGGGTCGGTAACAAACACTATTCTTCACCACCTATTGTGCTCACAAACCAACTCGTAGGAACCTGAAAACAAATATACGCTTGCGGAGCGAGTTGCGGCTGCGCAGAATGCGATCAACACCCTTCTCCCAGGGTTGAATGAAAATATTGGATATTCTAATGGTAACCCCTTGTTCGGCACGTCCCTCAGGACTCACACTGACTTGTCGTCATGAAAGACCTCGGTTATTGGCAAACTGGAAATGTCTTTTCTGCGATGGCGAATCAGGACCACATCACAAGCTCAGCTACGAACAAAGCTGTTGTGACGCAGTACCTGAACAAGGCTTTCTCTTTGTACGCGAATTACTCCACGTCGTACAACGACGATGCACTATGGTGGGCGACGGCTGCATACTACGCCTATCGTGCATACGGCGATGAGAACCTGTTAGGTCATGCTGTACAAACATGGCAACAGGTCAAGAATTTGTGAGTAGAAGCATCTGATCTATTTGACTGTTGTTGACGGTCCGAGTCCACAGCCAGATATCCGAGGAGGACGCCCAGCATGGTAGTATACCCACTAAGAACTTCCCCATCATGGGGTCATGTGATGGCAAAAGCATGGCCGGAGGTGTCTTCTGGGTAAGACAAATTCCGAACAAAATATCCAACACATAAATAGTAAAATTCCTCTCAGCGTCCTGTGGCCAGTGATACTGCGGTCAATTCGGTCACCACAGGGTAAATTAAGATTCATCATTTGCTAGTGATGTACATTCTGATGCCCCGCCAACAGACTTTTCCTAACGTGCGACCTTTGGTAAATAAACGATCGAATACATTGATCACGTTCGTTCTAGGCTTTCTGCATACCTTGCAGAACTGACCCATGATTCGAAGTATACTGATTCCGCCATCGCGGCGGCGGCTTGGATGCAGAGGCTCAACATAAATAGCAATGGTCTCGCGCTCGACACTATCAACGCAAACGATTGCTCGCGATCTTCCGCCACTGAATTGTTCACGTACAATAGTGGGAAGCTGATCGAGGGACTCAACGTGCTCTTCGATGTTACTGGTGACCAAACTTGGCAAAACTTGTGAGTGGCGGGGAAATGCCATGCGCAAGTATTGACGTGGGCGTTTTTTCAGCATGTTGAATACCACCACAGCTGTTCTTTACACTACGGTGTGGCAGGGCACTAACGCCGTGATCACGGAAGGCGGAAACGCACAGAACAATGACGTGGTCGGGTTCAAAAGTAGGTCCTTTTCCACGCCTAGGTTGTTCGATACAATAATGTGGATGGACAACAGGCGTCCTGATTCGTGCCTTGCATGAAGCTTGGGCACGTAATCCAGACGATGCTCAATTGCGAACCGTCATTCAAAGCTACGTCAACGTTCAGGTATGTAATCCACTGCCTATAACCTTCCGCGTGACTGAACACGACGTTTCTCTCACTAGTACAATGCGCTGATGGAACTGGCGTCCACGCAATCCGGAAGCACCAGGTGGTATTCAGATGAATGGGCGGGTCCACAACCCACCGGGTTCACTGCATGGGGACAACTTGCTGCTCTGGACGTATTGGTCTCGAGTGTTGACGTTAATCCCGCAACCTAGAAGCTGGATGGTCATTGGACCTCGTGTACCGTAAATACGAGTCAACAAATGATCCAACTTTTTGATCGGGAAAAAGGGGCTAATTCTCTTCTCACTAGTGTTGTACGATGTCTTCATCATCAGCGGTTCGACTTTCAACGTGTCTGCCTTTGAGCATTGCGGTTTAATTATTCCCGCAGAATACAACACCCTCGAAGCCCGACCCCACAACTCAGGGCTCCACTCCGAGCTGTGGAAACCCACAGTGCCACTGCGGAACGACGTACGTTGTCCAACGTATTCACTTGAGCTTTTGCTTAGCATTTGATGGCGCCAGATGTCCGTGCAAGCCTGGCGAATGTAAATGTTGAAGAGGATGGATGATGTTACTAATACGAGCTCTCCATCACGATTGCAAGACCCCCCTTTCTTGAAGTACAGAATGTAATGACAAAGCTACCATTCGAAGTCAGATTTTAGGCAGGTCTAGGCCTGTTCTAGCACCATGCACCCCCATGCACCCGCAATCTCAGTAGTTCCATTCTCAGGCTGCGTCCAAACTACCGTTCGACTCTAGACCGATCTAATTTTTCCATCTATAGTTCACATCAGTTTTCAGAATGGTGGGGGACTTGCATCAACTCACATCTTCACCGTTCGATCGCGCCCTCCACTGACAACCTTGTCAGCAACGAAATCGACGCAATACACTTCGTCGGTATGTCCCGGCAGGTCGTTTTTGAGTTTATACGTCCCGAGATCCCAAATCTGCATCGACGAGTTAGCCACAGGGCTGTGATTGCGATGATTGCGGTACAAGATGGGACGTACTTTGACGGTATGATCTTTGCTCGCACTTACTACCATCCGCGAGTCCGCGCTCCATGCGAGTCGGTATACTGGACCTACGTGGCCACGGAGCGTCGCCACAAACTTTCCCATCGTTCCTGAGGGATGGGCGAGTGAATATGCAATGCGGTGCTAGAAAGAACGAAAGGAAAGGATTTGCCTGATCCTCCTGTGCAATCCCAGAGGCGCACAGCACTGTCCCACCCCGCGCTCGCGGCCCATCGGCCATCAGGCGAAAAAACCACATGTGATATCTGTCGCTGATGGCCCGTAAGCCGATTCACGGGCTTTGCTTTACCGCCCTTAGAATCGTTAGGTGACGAGAAAAGTGACCATAAGAACAGTGTGTGGTCATCAGAACCTGATATCAAGAGTTCGGGAGTGCGAGATACGAGGGCATCATAACGCTTTGATGCAAGTGTTTGGGCTGGGCAGGAAATGTTATGTCAAGGTTGGGTGGGCCAATCATAGTGGGAGGAGCAAACCTTCTTCATCAGATGCCGGCCGCTTGGCAGTGTGATCGAAGGGACCAGTCCGAATTACAAAGTCGGTGTTAAGAGCAAGCGTGGTTACCCAATGTGCATGGTCCTTGAGGATCATCAGTTGTTTTCCCTGTGAGATAATCAGTGGTCTTGCCCAAAGTACAACGAAAAGCTCTACCCCCTGTGCATCCCACACCCTCACAGTGCGATCGCTACTTGCGGTATACAGGACACCTTTCCCGTCCTTTCCCCCACCTCCCCACTTGACGACATTGACGCTGGCCGTGTGACCGCCAAGAGTGTATTCCAACCGACGGGTGGCGGTAGACCAAACGCGCACAGTGCCATCTTTTGACGACGAAGCAAGACGCGGTGCAGTAGGGTTTCTATTCCATCAAGCATCAGACGGGTAACCTGATGGTCTGAACAAGATGACAAGAAGCTTACATATGTAGTGGTTCCCAAGCGAGCGAAGTTACCCACTTTGAGTGACCTTTCATGGCGTCACCTAGTGGTTTTCCAGACTTGGGGTCCCACAGCCTCACGTGTCCGTCGTGGCCACCACTTGCAAGCCTACGCTCGATAGGGTCCCATTCGACAGAGAGGACCCATCCAGTGTGGCCCACGAGGGTGTGGGAAGGAGTCTCGGTATTAAGATCCCACAGGCGGACATGGGTGTCGCCAGACCCTGTGGCTAGAAGTGCACCGGTCGGGGAGAAAGAAGCACATAATATAGGAGAGGAGTGACCTAGACACGACCGAATGAATTACAAGCACCCCAAAGAAGGTTCATGATGGATGCGGCGCGTGTTGATGGCCTGACATACCTGATAGGGTACTTGAGCAACGTGTTGCAGGACGCACTTTGAACACGGATTGTGGTGCACATCGAACGACGAGAACATTCTCTTCTGAAAATGCTTGCGACGGGTGATTGAGCACGTCCTCTTGTATAGATTTTGAGATAACGATGCGGGTCGGTGCATTTGGTTTTGCAATGTCTTCGGGCAGGGCGACATGAAACGCGAAGGGCACGTGGTCATCGTCTTCCTGGGTGGTAGACTCACATCAAGATTTGAAGATGTATAGAGTTGGCGTGATGGCTTGCCTTTGTGCGGAGCTGATTCACGAGTGCTTCGAGGGTCTGCCGTGCGATATTGGACGGGAGGTTGACGGGAGGTGCGATCGAAGCACCATCATGCTCATTTACGAACTGAACGATGACGTTGGGGGATGGTTGTGCTGGCTCTGGCTCTGGCTCTGGAATGCCGTGATACACCTTTTGTCTTTTCGGTGGAGGAAGGAGCGCTGCCATGGCTGACCTGGCGTAAAAAAAAGGTTTGATCGATGATTGCCTGGATAGTAGAAATAACCCCTGTCCAGACGAAACAAAATCATTCGATGACAACGACGGGGATACGGATGGACCGGCGAACAAAAGACTTGGATTGGTCACTAATCACTGATGGCGATGGGCCCGGTCTTCAAGGAACTGTGTGTATCAAGGGCCCGTGATTGTGCTGTAGAAAAACACAAGGCAATGTTTGAGGCGATGCAAACCTGTGCGGAGAAGGTAAAGGCTCGCTTCGTTGGTCACTGCACGGCCGTCGTTGTCGTCGTTGTCGTCGTTGGGGGGGGGGAAGAACAAACAAACAATTGGAGATCTCCTTGTCACTAGCATAGTGTGCATTGACCCTCCTAACCCTAACCCTAGATGTTTTATTTGTACATATTTGTGGGGAGTAAGTAATGCTCGCCGCCGCACAGGTGTCTTTACCTTTCGTCCACTCGTCCACGTTGGTCACTTTCTTAGTTTCCCTCCCCTCTCCCCTACCAAATGGCTAGCAAGGCTGCTCAGAAACGCGTACGGGATTTCGGTCATATTCCAACGCATTTCGTCCCTCTGAACTACCGAATACAGCTCTCCAAGGAGTATATCAGTATGCAGAAGGAACCGCCCCCATTCGTCTGGGCAGTACCCGATGAAAAGAACATCCTGACTTGTCAGTGTGTAGCTATCGTTCGAAAATCCGTCTCTGATCCTCTCCACCAGGGAATTACCTTATCGTGCGCGATTTTACCTCGTCTCTTCAATCCATGCCAATCATCCGACATTATAATACAGCGTGGTCCCCCTGATTCTCCCTTCTCCGGCGGAGAGTACCATGGCGTCCTCCTCTTTCCCGCTGAATACCCCTTCAAACCCCCAGGCATCAAGGTCGCTATCTGCCCTTCTTCCTTTTGTGGATCCTTGAACCGACTTTCCCGCAGATGTTCACACCCTCCGGCCGTTTTCAGCCAGATAAGAAGATTTGTTTCTCAATGTCCGATTTTCATCCGGGAACCGTACGCCATATTTCTTATTGCCTCAATATCTACCAGCTCTTACCGTCTTTCGCTTCCTTGTAGTGGAACCCAGCTTGGAGCGTTGCAACAATGTAAGTTCACTTATTTATAAACCGACACGGCCGGGCGTCCGCAATGACCAATAATGATGGCCACGGTCACCTAAATTATCCCCGATGTCTCCGTTTCACCGTCTGACTCCGTATCTTTAGATTGACCGGCCTCCTATCTTTCATGCTGTCCGATGAAATGACCACTGGATCCGTTACCTCATCGGACATTCATAAGAAAGCTTTCGCTGCGAAAAGCCATGCTTACAACTTGACTCAACCTCGCTTCAGAGATGCTTTCCCTGATGTACGTTACCGGTCACTTAATTTGTTGTCAGGAAGCTGATAGACGTCTCATCATTCCGCTTTGCTGTGATTTTCGTGTTCCTTACCTTTGCTGTGTCTTTACTGTTGATCATTGCTCCGTTTTCGAACCGCAGTTCTGCACTCCCACTCTCAAGGACTTGCCAAATATGGGTGAGAGAGAACGAGGAAAGGCTGACAGTGGGTCAACGAGTGCGGACGCTCCGTACCCCTCATCCACGCCATCCTCAGCCACACTCTCACAGCAGACGAACCTCAAGCACAACATCGGAGTGGTTCAAACACCGATGGCAACAACCACTCCAATTGTAGCTGACGCCTTGACATCAACGAACAAGCCAGTTGTTCCTCAAGGCTGGTCAGCATCCTGGCGCCAGATAATTTGGGAAAAGTGGAGATGGGGAGTACTGATCGCGTTGGCTGTCATTGTCTCAAGGCTTTCCGCGGGTCCCTGATGAGGCTGGTTAGATCCGACTTGTCTAATTTTTTCTGGATATAGGAAGGTATGGACGTTGAGGTGTGCATGCATGTTGAGCAGTTGATTTTCTGTGTTGCAAGCTTTAATTCTTTGCCTGTGGGCTTCCGCGCAGTACAACCACCGCTTACGTGTTATCATCTTTACTTTCCCCTCTTTTCTTGTTTCACCTCGACCGTGTCGCTCGTTACCCTTTCCTTCTCTCTCGCAATATGTTAACTAGTGTAATACAAGCCATCCCATTGGTTGCATCCCGTCATCATAATTCCTCTTGACCTTGCCACAGCCTCGTTGGCTTGTGAGTGTCCCTGAGGACTGGTACGACAATGTCCCAAATGTCGTTTGCAACCTTGTCTCGATCTTTTCCTGCATCTATAACGACCCATCGATCCGCACCGATTTCCTTGCCAATTCTCTCAAAGACTTGGCGAACCCTCGCCTGAACCTCTCGTTTTTCATACCTCTCTTCGCCATATCCTCCTCGTTGCATAGCCACTTCCGGTTTGACGTCAAGAAATAATGTCAGATCAGGTGCAGGAAGACCAATTTCGGGGGCCCTGCACCACTCATAGGTGAGATCGAATTGGGAACCTTTTTGAGCCGAGAACGCGATGCCCGAGAAGGCGTAACGATCTGCGACGACCGTCGTCCCCGACGCGAGCAATGCTTCGATCTTGGGGCTGCACGTAGTGATGCACATCGGGATGGTGTACGGGCATCCAAGCGTACGTTAACCAAAGCTCAACACGCGGACACGAAGGGACGAACACGAGTTCCCACCGGTTGGCGGCAAAAAGGAGGTGTATGGCGTGGTCGTCGAGATCGGATTCAGACCGCAGATATGCGTCGATCATTTTTCCGATCGCTGTCGTTCGGTCTGGAAGAAAAAGAAAAATGATGCGCGCGATTGCCCAGTGCCGGTCGTGGAATGCAAGTGGGATGCGATACGCGATGTTACGTTAATCAGGTGGATGTGCGATCATGATCGCGATACGGGTAGGCGTCGGCGCGGGCGGCGTGATGGTGAGAAAAGGGGCGTGTACCGGTGACAAGGGAATCAGAATCGTCGTCGAGGGGAGAGATAGGGCTCTAACCGGGGAATTTGAGTGGTGTGGCTTTGAGGGATGGGCCGGACGTGTCCGTGGTCGCGGATTGGATGCGATCGACGAGACGCGCGACTTGTGTGCTCTTTCCGGACCTGTCCAGTCCTTCGACGACGATAAATGCGCCGCGCGCAGGGAGAGACATGTGTGGTCCGTCGTGAGGAATCAGCTGGACTTGGCTGGATGCTGTTCGGGTGTGAGAACAAAAGACAGCAAGTTTACGTCAAGCAATCAATATGTGCACCCTCATGTTATTTCAAAGATACTGTATTCTGGTATTGGCTTAGATACAGCGCCGATGATAAGATAGAGCTGAACGAAACAACCATTAAAAAATATTCAATGGCGGGGTTCAGCACGACCACCTTCCATCGGAAGCTCAAACCACGATACTCGCATCCCACTTCATGACACGAGGCGGACGGTATGACCCACGGCACCGAGAGACCTGGGAGGCAACACAGCGCACGACACGAGTCTGTGCAGTATTACCACCTTGTTTGCACGGCGTTCAAACCCAATGATCGCGATGGCTGGTAACAACTGTCATTAATTGTCGGTCCTGTGAAATTCCCAGAGTGGCCAAACGAATGGGATGACACCACGTACGCTCTTCGAAGGAAAATCCCTCTTCAAGTCAATGACGACGTTCCAAAAGCCAACGTGTCAGCACAAGATAACCGGTCAAACGAATACGCACGATATCATGGTTAAGCAAAGTTTGCATCTTGTTCCCATTTTCAAGTGTCTGTGGCTTGGCCGGTCGGCTCTGATTACCCGACGCCACAGCCAACATGATTATCGCTAGCTTAGGACAGGAGATGATCAATGATGGCGTTGAATATTTGCACACGTCAAGGGTAAAATATTTTCTGATTCAATAAACCTTCAAGGAGAATTGACCCACGATTCTCTCGTCCCCTGCGGATGATCGGAAACAACAAAAAGGAAAACACAGCCGGAACATCCTGACGTCGTTGTGTTCCGCGTCTCTGCATTGGGATGGGAAGTGATGTAGCGACCAACAAGTCTGACATCGGCTACCTGTAAGAATTGACAGACATGAGCCCGTGCTGATCAACATGGGATAAACAATACGACAATTACTCACCACCAGACTGGCCAGATCTTCATTCTCGGGCTTTGCTTCTCACATGACGTGCATGACGGGCGGGTTCACCCGAGACAATTTACCATGAATGGAGAGCTGGTGACTGGGCGGATTGCCTCGTCAGACACGGTTTCAGGGTCATCACAAGCGTACAATGACTTACCGCAAAAGTATGCGGAGTCGATTTGAGCACCGATGCGGCGATTGATCCAGTCGGACACACAAAATCGATATACCAGTTCTGAGCCTGGCTTTCCCGACATACGCGACCAATGAATCAACACCTGCGGCTCTTGAGTCTCTGGGATCATTAGTGAGTTCAATTCATTCAGTCATTGTGCAGTATGATGACAGTGACTGTAATTAGCTTTCATGTGCGGGGAATACGACGTACGAGCTGTGGTCGTCTGGCAAGTAACCTCGAACTGAGTGTACGAAAGCTCACCCATTTGGGATGACTATAAGTTAGGCCACCTTGGTACGAAGTTTTCTGTCACCCAGCATCCAGGAATAAGGAGAGAGAGGACAACTCACCGAAAAATCCTTTCACCACACGCATAACGTTCTGAATGCGACGGTAGAGCAATGAAGTCAACATTGCCCCATCTTCACATTCCAAATGATCAGAATCTAGTTTCTGCAGAGTGCTGGGAAGGGGTTTCCCATCTTTGGACAGCCATCCCCGTGGCCAACGCCATATTGTCAAGACAGGAAGGCGCACTCATCTCTCCGCGCCAAGACTGGTTAATTCGAGAGCGCCGGTTATTGCACCTGCCATGTGTGGGATAGGCGCCAGACTGTCCGTGACCTAGGATGACACGGATGAAGTGGATGTTGCGAGAGCGTCCCAAGGCGTACTAGGAGATAGGTCTAGCTGAAAGAACAAGTTGACGGACATCTATTGTTACTACGCACAGCGTCAAGCATTTCAGGCTACAGCCTCCTCGTACATAATGAATGAGTGTGTGGGAATTCTAGATCGGAGTGGCATCACAAACCTATTTGGCAGCTTCTGTTGTTCGTAAATGCATCGTCTCGTCTTCCTGCTGGGCCGGTGGTCGCGGGTAACCGCGGTCGAAAGAGAACGTCGCCGCCGCACAACTAATAATTCGGTAACATCGGCACCGCGGCTGCTCAGTTGCTCAAACAAGCTGGTCTGGAGCAGCTGTCTGCAACATATCTTGGCCGACTGACACCTGTCGTTTCAACCACCCCGACCAGGAACACCAAACGCTCATATTAACCCTGTGGGTCCAGGAGGTACCCGCTCGTCGCCAGGAGCTGCGCACCCTCAGGAACCCGATATCCACGACCAACCTGGTTGTGGATTAAATACCTAGGGAGACAATCGCCGCCGACGGAGTTGAGTAAATGCCCACGTCAACCATCGCCGCCCCTTTCTTCAGGTCCAAAATTTCTCATGAAGCTCAAGGAGATCTAATTTCTTTTGGCGGATACTGCCGGAGTGGTCTCCGACAAAGCAACGTCAAAAAGGTGGGGCAGGGACGTGTATGGCGACATCGCGATGGCAGAGCCGGGACATGCTGCCGCTACTGCCGTCGCTGCATCGAATCCGTATCTGTATTCAGACGGACACTGATTTATTGACCACAGGAATTCCCAAGTCTGACATCGGCTAGTTGTAAAAGATGACAGATACATATTAACAAAACCCAGATATACTTAATAAATGGACGACTATGGACTCACCGCTGCGCCGTTTGATATTCCGGAACAATCCTTTTTATGCGATTTATTTTTATTTGATGACAGACCAAATCTGCTCGCAAAATCAATGAAACCTACTGTAAAGTTCGCTCGCAGTCCCAGTGGCGAGCCAGCCGCTTGAGGGCCTCTGCAACATCAATAACGACACACAAGGCAGATCATAATCATGAATTACGTACCATATATGCATGTGAGCCCGTGTACCTCCGACTCTTACATGCCCCTCGCTCGAGTATCTCCATTTTCGCACCATCGCTGTCGGTTTCCTGTCTATTACATTTCCATTGATAAGGCAAGGTTGAAAACCATCGGCTCAGTTGATGACAGACAAGTATGTGATATGGTCCAACCATTCCGACCAGCTCCAGCGCTATGTGCATCAGCCCATGAGTTGTTGAGTCGACATTAGAAAGAGCGTTGGGCTCAAGTCAATAGCTCTGCCCGTGCACGTGTAAGAGAGTGGAAGGCGTTCAAGAGAGCGTTCCAGTACACTTGGTTCTGAGATAGAGGGCTGGCAGGAGATGTGTTCATAGGGCCGTAAGGAGAAATAAAATGTGTCACGGTTTGCCACGGCACGAGGGACAGTAGAAGTGTTCCAAAGCACTGTTGAGCCTAGATGTAAAATACACCAGCAAGATGGGACTTGTATTTCAAGTTCGGCCATGGGTTCCACAACGGAAGTTGAACGTTCGAACGTTGACGTTGAAGGAAGCAGTGCCAGTGGTCTCACTGACCTGTCGTTTGAGGCACAGCACCTCACCCTATAGATGCCACATACTCTTCCTCGTGGTCTGTACTATTCATAGAGAAAATTATAGATTCCGTATTACCACCCTCGCTTCCATCTGCAGTGCGCAGGAGGCCGCGGATCTTGCGGTCGTTAGCCGTCCGACAATATGCGCGGTCAGACCAAGTCACTGGTTCGGTACAGCAGATCGAACAATCTATCTCATGGTCAGTCCAAGACCTTCTCCACACAAGCCGGGGACCACCAACCACCGATAGTCGTGGATCACTGACTCTTGTGAGTCCTCGGAACGTATCGTATCTCGCACTGATCAGCTGTTACAGCAATCGATCATCTGTGGACTTTGCTAGGCCGAGCAATCCGGCCCGCTTGTTGCCTTGTGCAAAAAATTTTGACATCGGGGTTCCGCGATCATGTATTCAACTTGAATCAAGGTCTGGAAGCTAATCCCACCGTTTGATCGAAACCACAAGTATATCTTTCACACACCGCTCACATTATCAACGATGTGTGGCGCTTTTCGTACTAGGGACAACCCCGAAACAAGGTGCAGCTCACAGGTACTTACAAATCCATCGCATTAAAGGATTCAGGAGTCGGGACGCATCGATCCTTCGCCGTCTCTAATGAACATGTCGACGTCTTGGCGGTTCCGTGTCCCCGGACAAGCCCCCCGGCTACTAACGCTGGTGTTTCGTGTCGAAATCCGGTTCGCTCCAAACCTCCTCGGTACATGAAGGTAACCAGAGGAAGAAACTCACAGAGATGATCTATCATATTATTCTCCAAAATGCAGTATGCAAGGGCGTGCACCGTGTGCCATACCCGACAACCGGGGTCGTCGCGAACGAGATTGCGTGGGCTAAACGCGTATCCGTTGTACTCGGAAAATGTATCAACCCCTGATCGATGAACGTTAAGCGGGGCTCGCTTATACCTGAGGATCTTTTTTTCTGTCATCCATTTGACAGGCTCAGGTCACACCACGGGCCAGCCTTGCCATATTCGCTTGTGAAATTTGGTTCAGTTTTCCATTTTTCGCAACGAGATGATACACTGGGAGTCTTATCTGATAGACATGCGACGCTCTGAACTGACCCCATGATGACGAGAGTTCCACGTGTGACGGACGTGGATGACCAAGTCGTCCCAAACGTTTGGTCCTAGCCGTCGCCTACGATCTAGTTACGCTTGACCCGTGATTTTCGTCCTCCCCTCGCGGGAGAGTGGAAACGCTCAAAACGTCAGTGCTTCAGCGCCCAAGCGGCGGAATTATTATTCCGCAAGGGACGTGTTTGCACATAAACTAAGTTATCCCACACCGTGAGGACTCGTTTTGCATACTCCGTGGAGAATGTGCGCCGCACAGTGCAAGCGACCAAGGTATACTACGCATGGGAAGTTGTCCACACTACGATACGTACGAAAGAAGCCTTCGAGACGTCGAAAAACAGCAACCGAGGTCGCTTTGCTGGTCAGAGCTCAGAAGCACAAATGATCGTTGCCTGTGGCGTTTGAAATCACACCTCCAATCATAGTCTGGAATTTTGGATCCGTATGCACAACCATGACCTGATCTGGTCGAGGCAAATTCTCATGGGATTTCAAGAAGTCCATCACGTTGGCTAGCCCAGGCCGTTACATAAGTTGAGCACAAAGGCCATCAGATAAGCATGTGGCCACTCGGTGAAAAGTCGTGGAAACGAACGGATCAGGAAAAATATATAAGGTTTTCGTTTCCGAGAATCGTCTCCAGAGTAAACGTAAGGGGTCCTTGGCTGTCCAGCCTGTCCAGTGATTGAACGACACGGCCAACCTCATCACCAGGTCGGACCTGAGCGTTCGTCTGGTTTGGTTTGTGGTGTTAAACATGTGATTGATCTAGGCACAAGAGTCTCAGGTTTAATTATATTGCAAGGGAAATGCGGGGAACTGAGTCGGGAATAACCCAGGTAGTTCAGGCCGAAAATTTATCGAATTTGGTTAGATGAGAGAGCGGGAGTAGTCACCACCCGTTAAATGATGTGATTCGTTCTCATGATGCCGGCTGGTTCGTCAAAACCTAAAGTACTGGGAGGTCTCGTAAGTGATGGTGCGAAACGAACAGCCAGAAGCTTTGTGATGCATCAACCGTAGGCAACGTGCACGAGGGAATTAAGACATGTCGTCGATTCGCCCATTTGATTTGTCAATGCAATATCCCAAGAACAGCGGGAAAATGCGTCAAGCGCGTATAGGTTCAGAGTCTGGCCACGTTCATGAATTTGAGCCTGTCCCGCGACATGCAGTGCGTGATGTCATGCACAGGCTATTATTCAAAGAAGCAGCTGAAAAAGTGACGCTACCAAGTGACCGAGATTGGTAACCTGAACAAAAGTGTGAGAATGGTCGAATTAAAGTTGCTCGAACCCATGTCGGAGAGATGGGTCTGGAGTGGGATGATATATTGGCAAGATACTCGATTATTTCGTGAGCTGTTATCTACAAGAAGCGACATTAAACTATGCAGGGTGAAGATACTACTTACGAGCGATCTTGCTGCAAGCAAGGCACGCGAGTAACGTCGTGTCGTGTTGTGTACAATCTGTAGGAGCGGCCGTATCAGAGGTCGCTCGCCAAAAGTTTGTCGCACCTCGTTACATATTTTCACGTCTTTCCGGCTCCAACTTGCGTGAACTGAGGCTGTTGGAGATGGGAAGATACATGTGATTATGTAATCTCAGTTGGTTCCCTCGGTGGTGTGCGCAACTGTTGTCCGAGTCCAAGCCTCAAGTTTTGGCGAGCTGACGGACCGACCAATGGCCATTAAACACCTCGAAAGTGAGCATAGAGTACTTTTTGTGGTCGACGAATGACTGATGGCCAACGACGCTTGTCTGTTCCAGACTATCTTGCTGAGCGGAAGCACTTGCAAACATTTTCTCTCAGTGTCTTGTCAGACTCGCGTCTTGGAATTGATGCATCTTATTACTTGCAACAGCTCACTGATAATCCGCCTTCACGCGAACCTCTTCTCCCCGCCACAGGTGGCCTTCCTCTCGCCCTAACCCAACGCATCGAAGCCGATCTTCGTGCCCTCGAAAAACTCCACATAAAGCCTGTCTTTGTCTTTCCCGGATTGCTCCCTACCAAACGATGGAAACAATATCAACATCACGCTGAAAACAGCGAAGCTTGCAGAGATAGGAGAGACGCATGGGCCAAGTATGAGGCTGGCCAGGAGGATGCCGCCATCAAGCTCTTTGAGGGTCGTAGCGGCCTTGCTCAGTGGGATCTCTGGCGCATGGTCCTTCGTATCTTTAGGCATCGAAATGTCGAGTTTCTTGTCGCGCCATACGTCGCTTGGGCACAGGTGAGTTGTTGAGTGCACAGCCTTTCATGCATCGTGCTCATTCTGTTTTAAGTTGATCTATCTTCTTCGTCACCCAAAATCATATATCCACGCCATCTATGGTCCAACGGATACCCTGCTGTACCCAGGGGTGGACAAATTGATTACCTCGCTTGATCTTACTTCCAGCACGCCCTCGTTCACGTGTACGTCGAAGCGGTCCATCGTGAATGATCTTGGAGTTAACGAAGACCAATTCCTTGACATTGGAATTTTGGTCGGGTTTGAACACTCTCCAACTTTTCCCCCAAACATGCACGACCAAGCGCTCAAAGCCACGGTGGACATGGTCAAGTACTACAAGTCCGGACACGCTGCCGTGACCGCGTTTGCAGAACATCATGGTGTTAAACAAACGCAATACGCGGATCAGTATGCTCGGACACGTTCAATGATCAAGTATTCCCTAATATTCTCTTCCGAAGGCGCTGTCGTGCCGCTTCCACTCGCCATCGCCACGCCTCCTACCCACGGACACCCCAATCATCATCCGCACCATCCAACAGCTGCGGACATTCCTTCCGATTTGCATGAAATCTTTACTCACCGGCTTCCTGACGAAGTCTATTTCTATCTGTCGCGAGGTCTCTTGGGACCTCAAGCGCTGGTTTGGTTGACAACTGGTCAGATTGTTGAACCGCCACCACTTGACAACGGTGAAACCACAGAGTATAAACGATTTGTCAAAGAGGTCATCACGGATGGGCAGACAGGACCACGGGCAACGGCGCTTGCGCTAATCAGTAGCGTGGCGCACACATTCTGGAACAATCGGAAGGTGACGGGAAATTTCTGGTTTGACAATCCCGCACCACATGGACAAAAACCTATACAACACAACTCGGCACAAACCGTGCAACTCGCGGAGCGTGTCGCAGGCTGGAACGTTAGCTACGCGATCGTGGAGGAAGAGCTGAGACGACAGAACGTGGGTGGTTGCTTGGTGCTATTGCGCTTAATGTTGACTGCCACGTGCGATGTCTAGTCGTCGACGATTGATTTCGCGTTGTGCTTGGGTGCGACTGTGTCGGAAAAGCTTGCTGTACGGACCAAGGGAAAGGCGAATTTGCCGAATAACCAGCTAGACAAGAAAGACGAAGTGGTGGCGAATGTTATTTGGCGATTCCTTGAATTGAGAGGGTGAGTGCCTCTTGTCGGAATGCACAAGTGAGCACGCCTGGATGGCTTGGCACTACAGGTTCCTGTTGAACTCCCACATGCACTCACCGTTGGCGAGAGCTATGTACACAGCAATCAAACAAGCGAAGCTGAACGACAAGTTTCAAGAGCCACTATATTTATTCCTGGAGCTAGTGAGAGCGGGAGTTATGCACGGGCATTTGTGGTCCGGCCGAGCTTTCAGTGGTGGGCCTAGTTTCGGTACCGGTAAGAGGGCACTCTCACGTTGATGGGCTGGGTGATGTGTCTGAGCGTGTCAATTGCAGAGGATGAGAAATCAAGTATGCTGCTGGTGATGCGAGTTTTGAGCATTGTACCATTGAACTTTAAGGTGAGCGGGAACACCGCAGGGGGTGCAGTAGTGGCTCTGACAAGACGTGATAAACAGCCACAGGCATGGTCCGCTCCGTTATCACGCGAGCTATTGGTGTTTAACTCGTTTGTGCGGTCATTGACACGGGCACTACGCACGTTGCTCGAGGTGACGACGCTAAACATGTTGCTTCGGAATGATGCGCGCAGGGCGCGTGACGATTTGCTTGACATCACGATGTCACTTCCCTTTCAATCGGACGTGAATACCGGATTTGGGGTGCTGGCCAAAGTATACTTGGATACACTGACGCACTTGAACAACCAAACGAGGGTGCGTGATCCGAACGCGGAAGGGGTCAAAGAATGCAAGCAAATGGCGCTCGAGATCTGCGAAGAGACGTTCCCAGGGGTGAAACTACCAAAACTAGAAGTGGAACGGGGATTTCGATTCTGGGATATTGTAAGGATATATGGTTGCGTATGCAAGAGGACTTGAGGCTGACATGTGTTGGATAGGCGTTGACTGCCATGAGGCAGCTTCACTCGGAGGGTGCGGTGTTGCGCGAGTTGATTGACCAGTTCGAGGCGGCAGAAGCGTGGCTGGCCCCGATGCGACCTTGACGGCACGCAGGGTCGGGCGGGAAGGAGAAAAAAAAATGATATTGATTTTTTTTTTCTCTCTGACTCTCACTCTGACTGACTGTTGTTGTGTTGTATGACAGTAGTTGTCTTGGCACATTGACACGACAGTTGGTATAGACGTGAATTATCGGAATACAAGTCGGATGGGAAACCGAGAACAAGGAGTGGGAACGGTAACCAAAAAAGGGGATATATGGATGTCTTGATGTGACACGTGACTTTATTCGGAGTGTGAAAATATTATCTCCGATTGAAAAGGTGGGTGGATCTTGAGATCTGATGGAGGGACCCCAAAAAGGGAATTTTGCCACCATCTCGATCTATCCATCGAGGTAAGGCTCGCGTGGCAAATATAAAACTCGCTCGCCTCCTGCTTTTCCTTTTCCCCCACAGCGCTGTCATGATCCATCCCTCCTCCGCCTCCGCCTCCGCTTCGTCCCTCGTACACATGCTCGACTGCGATCCAAGAAAACAAAATACGACGCCGTTCTATCTCTCATCACACACAATACAGATCATACAGCTCGTCGAGGCGACACCACCACCCCGCTGCATATCTTCCGTCATACGCTCCGCATCGTCATCCGTATCATCCTATCCATCCACATCCGACTCCGAAGAGGACTGCTCCTCATATTGCTCGTCCATCATCACTCCGGATGAGTCTTCACATAACCGCGAACCCATCCCGTGGACAGACGATACCTACTCCACACGCATGAAGCGCGTCCATGCCTGGAGAGACGCTTTTGTAAAGGCAACCTGCACTCTCTCCGGCGCATCACCCGCATCATCCGGTACGCGGTCATCGTCACTCAAACGAAAGACAAACGCCGACGACGACACAGTACGTCTCTGCTCTGTACCCCCGCAGCAATCCGCTCATCTATCTATCTACCCTGTAGGTCTCGCATACGTCGAAACGCTCACGTTCGCGCGACGGCCACGGCATATCCAGACTCACAGGACATCCATGTCCTGCTTGCGATACCCTCTTCCCATCTCTCTCCAGTCTGCGAAAACACGGCAGCACGGCAAATATTTCCGAAGCATGTCGCGTCGCAGTCGAATACAATTTCGAATAACCCACTCATCTCATCTCTTGTGCGCGCGTTGCTTGGCTCTTCTCAGTTGACGATCATCATTTCCACCATTTGCATTGTTGTACGATAACTCATGACTATTTCACACTTGGCTACCGTACATACATTTCTCATACTGTGTACCACACACGCTGGCAAAGTCGAGGGCTGCATGCATCGCTTGTACACTACTATCTTGATCTTAGTTAATTATACCATATTAATCTACTACTTGTTTCCCCTTCCTGTACGCTCACTGCCTAGCAGACCACCTCAGTGCGCCACATATCCAGCCATCGGGATGACATGGGAAAGCCAGCATTCATAGAGCATATGTGGGACAAGTCCGGAGCTTGGCGGGCTTCTCTCCCTTTCGTCCTACCCTCCCACGGCGAGCACGGGCTTCGCCAAGGACTGGCCCCAGTTGCGCTCCCAGCCGACCTCCTGACCAGCCCCGGCGTTCACTTTTTGGGCTCACATGTCCCTAGACTGAAACGGTTCCGACGTGGCAGTGTGAACCAGGACTGCCTTTGCGATGGCCCAAACTCGAGCGTCTGGATTTTCCCCACACCGGGCAGCGCCGGCAAAGGCCATGCCCGAGACCGAGCCTATCGAACGTGTTTGCCGTAACGGTGTTGCTCAATGCTCTCGTCTAGTCTTCGCATCACCAAGTGATCGGTGGTACGTCGCCGTTCATTTCGTCCCGCTTGCTTCGATTTAATACCGTCGATGGTAAGGCGTGTCTAGTTCAAACAGACGCGTTCAAGATCGATCATGGGTTTTTGCAAAGACAACCGCGTCGTGTCGACTAGCTGAAAGCGTTGCCATCCACCTTGCACCGTTCCCGTACACATAATCGTGTCCCTAGGCTGATCGCCGTCGTGTGAGAGCGTGTGTGCTGGTGGGCTGTGAGAAGACGAGACGTGATGAAACTTGTTCACTCCACCCGAAGGGTTGTGTTGACAGCAAGAGCCCGCTCGTCGTCCGTCCTCGCTCGTGTTCTTTCCCTATTTCACCAAGTCCGAGGTCGACTCGAGGTCCACTAAACTAGCGAGTCATTTCCCAGAGTCTGCGCTGGCAAATCCACAGGCTCGACCCTTTTGAGCGCTTGTCGCCTCTTCTACAGCCCCCTTGCGACCCAGGATTTCCTGTTTGGTGGCAGACGGTGAGTGTCCTATGATCGCTCGAAAGAATGGGATCTATTTTCCCCGTCCGAAATAGCCCTCATGTTTACATCACGATCAACGATGCTTCTAATACGTACGCCAAGCGGCCCAACTAAATTTGTACAGCGCCGTGCCATTCTCGTCCTGCCCCGCCGCCGCTCCCATTTCGTCAAGTCACGGAAATCGAGGAGAAACTCTACTGCACTTCTTAGACGCGGCCTGAACGCGTGCGAGATCGAGCACACTGCCCCGCGCCCTCAAAGGCAAACAGCGGAGATGATCATTTAATGTGGCAGAGCATGATGCACCCCCGATGGCAGGCGGTGCGTCGTGTCGACAACATTGGACGTGTAAAAGAGGGGCAAGAATAATGCCTGCATGCCTCGAGGCGGGGGGCGGGACGCCTGTGCTCCTTTTTTCGGGCGTGGGCGTGGTGCGTTGGAATGAGTCGGAGGACCGCGGTGCTCCGAGTTATGAGCGTGTGCATCCGTTCGCATCCTCCGTGTGGCAACTCCGTCGCTCGAGGGAGCCATCCGTACAGTTTGGCGAGTGGACGACGGGATGGTCTGCTCGCAGCAACCGACTCCCACGCGCTGGTCCTGGTGCGCAGCATGGAGTGGGCGTGCAGGCGAATGTGGTCGTCATTGCCGTCATCAGGCTTTTCCTCGTGTAGCTTGTTTTTTTGGTCCGTCATGCCACGATGCATTGCTGCTCTCCAAGTTTGATGCCGGATTCCGCATTGACGGATCTCGCTGAGCCCTCCTGCAGACCAACCTCGGCGATTCCAGGGTGCGGATGCATATTTAGGCGCGGTACCGCACCTCCAAAGGACCTGGCTAAAGCTGCGCAAACAAGGGAGTGTGGAGGGCCCCCAAATGGAATTAAAGAAAAGCCTTAAAAATGGAACAGAGTTTCATTTTACGAGTGCGCTCGTCCCGTGGTTAAGTGGGCGAGTCGAGATCTACTCACGGGAACATTTTAGAAACCTATGCCTGGGAGTCCGCTTCCTCAGGTCGTTTCCAATTTCGCCTGAGAACTGGCGAAACTGTGTATGTACGTGGATTGGGAATTCCCATTGGTGATCAGCTCGATTGGATAGTGGTCGTACCACAACCTTGTGTCTGGTTATTCTTGGGTTGGAAAAACAGCGTCCCTGGGCGATCACCGATGCCATGCAAGGCAGTTCTAAGTTGGCAGATGGTCATGCGCGCTTTGTAGGTCGTACAGGATCCCTGTGAATCTGACGCTAGCAGTTGGCCAAGAAGATATGCTACGCCACTATCATCGCGAGCGTATCGTTCCGTGGGTTCACACGACGGGCTCGCAAGGGAGCAAGGTGCCTTCATATACGTTGTACGGGTAGCAACATTTCCCTTGGTAGTAAACGTTTGACGTTCGAAAATCAAAGAGACGGCGCTGTTTTTGTCTAGATTATTGTCCGAAAGACCACATCGACGACCCTGATCATGATGCAGTCCGTCGGCGAACAAGGTCCCTTCCCCGCTGGTAGATCGGATCAGAAGCATTCACAATTTGGTCAAAACGAGTTCGAAAACGCCTCGTGAACCCCTGCATTTTTCTTTTTCCACGACGGCGCTCATATCATGTCGACATCGTGGATTATGGAGGATTGTCTGAGTCTAACCCCCCTTGCCAGTGTCGAGGGGGACGGTGTGATTATATGTCGTAGTAGTCAAAAAGGTCGCTTTGCCTTTTTTTTTTTTTCGCGGGGGAAGACGGTCATGAGCTCCACGACTGCGGCGTTCTGTTCAACCACAAACAACAACAACAACTATGCCAGTCCATCGACACCTCATCCGCACATCAGACCCACCACAAATTCTCCCTCTCAAACTGTCTGACACGAGACCGACATTCACCTCTCGTCTTCGTAAACGGTCCTTCCGGCTACTCTTCATCTTATTACTGTCATTTTCCGCGCTTGTCTGGTTGTACGGCCGTCGCATCGGCGACGACTCACCGGCGAACGAAGAAGCTGACCACTCCTTACCGCCACTTTATGAAGCATACCACGACTATGAACGAAACCTCCCGCAGCACGACCTGTCCCTGCCCTTCCCAGAGGGACGAGATGCAAAGTTTTTCTGGGCACCCAATCACGTCACGGGTGAGCGTCCCCGGTACTCGTACCTCGTCATTTTGGGTAACCTCTCCCAGCTTCGGGGTGGGGAAATGTCATGCAAGAACTCCTCCTCAACGCCCTTCTAGCACATGGGACTAACCGAGCGTGAGTCCCCGTTTCAGAACGCTCTGGATGGCAATCAAGCCAATGACCGTATCATTGCCAGTTTCGTCTTTGATAATTATACATGGGCGCGCGACGGTCCGGAGTATGCGGAATTCAATGGCAAGCTGATTCCTGCCCGAATACCCCTGTCGGCGATCATCAGCGGTGCGTCGCTCTTTCTCCCTTTATAGACATCTCGCGTCTGACGAAAACGTCCAAGGTCCTATAATTGGCTCTGCGTTCGATCCTGGTGATCCAACTCCCCGCGCAGTTCACAAGGAATACTTTCAAAAAGTATGCCCAAACCCGACCATCCTGGACAGCGACTCGGTCGTCAGTGGGCATATTCGATATGACAACAATGTCCCTGCGTCGCAAATATTCGACATGTGGGTCGACAAGCTCAATTCGATCGATGACCCGTGCGTCGAAATACAGCTGGGTTCACCTCAACTTTTCGACATATGGTGTGTCTTCACGTGCTCATAGAGCGCTTCGTTTCATGACTCAACACCGACTCCCAGGTTGTTTGGTTCGACGCGCATTCTGTCCATATGGCCCCGCTTGTCCAAGTCACCCCTCCTTCGCAATTTCTCGTGGTCCCCACTTGTTTTGGAAGCGTTTGCTCGTAACGCGCGCCTCTTTGGGGCTCCGTCCACGTCTTTCCGATTCCTGCCGTCTTATTTGCGTCCTGCCTCGTCACCTCCGACTTCCAAGGAACTGCACAATGTTGAGCCGATTCTGCCAGCAACCAAGATAGATTCGATCCCAGGACTCCTCGTGTTACATATTCGGAGAGGTGACTTTTCTGGTCATTGCGAGCATCTCGCGAATTGGTCCTCGGACTGGAACGGTTTCAACAAGTTTGCTACTTTGCCGGACAAATTCTATCCACCTCGTGATGGGGATGGAGGTCACACGACGGAAGCCAACACACAACTCTATTTCAGTCGATGTTTCCCGAGCATTGAACAGATCGTGGACAAGGTGCAGGTAATACTCGCTGACCAGAAGAAAATATATGGCTTCAAAAAGGATCTCAAGAGGATCTACGTCATGACGAATGGTGATGCGGCGTGGGTGGACGATCTAAAGAAGGCACTCATGCGGATCAAAAAGTGGGATTCTGTGTCGAGCAGTCGCGATCTGCGGCTTGGATGGGAAGCAAAGCCTGTCGCACAGGCCATGGACATGATGGTCGGTCAGCGCGCAGACACGTTCATCGGGAATGGCGTATGTTGTCCTGTTTCAGTTGTCGATCTTGCCTTGCTGACCACTGTGTGGCTTAGTTTTCGAGTTTGACCTCCAATATCGTCATGTTCCGAATGTTGCGGGGGGTGCCGCCTGAGGACACCAGATTTTGGTAACTGGTTCTGGGTACGCCACGCGGGCCTGGGCCTTGGTACCTCGCCCTCACAGCGGCACTCGCGATTTCCATGGATATTTCCTGTCATCCCTCGGTTGATACGATGGCGTCTGGGCGTTTTTCTCGTGATTCATGTCCCATCTCGAGGTCCAGTACCCTTAAAAGTATGCTCGGCACTTCACACCAGGTATGCGCTGGCAATTGTTCCATATGTATCTTAACACATGCTCGTCCACTATGGACGCTATTACCCTGTTGGTTTCATGAGTACTGTGGAAATTGTACGATCCTAGTTTCTGCAGGTGCTAGTATATACTTGTAACGATCAAGCTTGGAATCGGTTGCGTCGTCGTTTTTTTTTTTCGGCGGTGATGTGTGGCTCGGTCGTGTGACGGAAAACTCTTTTTAGCGCCGGACTAGCCAAATGTTGGCTTGGTTGCCTGGCAATAAAAGTAAGTTTTGTATGTCAGTGATGCTTCCCTGGTATCCACCCACTACAAGTCCGCTCACTCGACGACGCACATTCTCGCAATCATTCGAGGGGCAAATGACAATATTGCAATGACATCCTATCCGCGAAAACATTTGAAGAGAAAAAAAAAAGTTTCGTCATATTCTCACGCAACCAATTGCCAGGATCAATCCTGAGGTGGGTGACGAATGCCTGTTCTTGGACGCGTTCGGAACTTGAGCGCCCGCGTCAGGACGCACCGCAGTGTTCGACAGAGAGAGAGGGTCGAGGCGCGGAACTCTCCCACATCCGCGGCCAATGATGCGTTTGATGGGCCAGGATCCGCTGTGCTTCATTTTGCCGACGACTCGGAGAAAACAAGGCAAGTTATGACCGTTCAGGTCTACACTCATACTACGATCGAACACCACGTCGACGTTGGACACTGTGAGACGAGCCATCCGATCGATCGTTTGATCGCATCCTCAAGTTGGTCCCAACAGTCCCCAGTGTCGATCGTGAGTGGGAGCGACAAACCGCCAACATGATCAGTGTCGTGCGATCCCCCGCGGGTTCAAGTTCAAGGTTACGACGCGCGAGTGTGGCCCACTGTGTGGGGTTGTTCAAGGTTTTCGTATTTTTTTAATTACTAGAACGGGCGATGCGAGAGCAGGTTCGATGTGATGTCTCCGCGGACTCGGAGGATCCGTTATCGATGATGGTCTGGTGGCGGCAGGAGCTTGTGTTGCGATCGTAGTCGATGTTCCGAGGACAACGCCTTTTCTTTCCAGATGGGATGGGGTGGTATATGGACAGACTCGGACGACGTCGGCGTCGACTTCTCCATGGACTGTGTGTTGAGGTAAGTATGAGATTGTTTGGTCGATTGGTGTGACAGATGGAATCTCGGCAAGGTATGCCATCTAGTCGTGGTCCATGGCGAGCGTACTGACGGAGCGCTGGCAGTGTATCGCTATTCGCCCGGGGATCGGACGCGTGCCTCGCTGCGTGGTAGTTGGTCCCACGCATTCAAACCAATATGACAGGGGCCAGTGACATCAGGGTTTGACGGTCATGCGGAACAATAAGAGTGCAATAGGGTCCTCAACAACCACGTTTGCTTGCATGCTGACGACCGGTCGATAACAGCCACTTGTAGATGATCTGAGCCATTCATGATGTGTCTTGCATAGTATTTTCGTGCTGTGCACGATAGGAAAGGGTGGATATAGCAACATCTCGTGGTCTCGCACTATACATGGTAACGAGACCAACGTTCCTCGATCGTTTCCCCCCACCGATAAACCTGTCACGATCAGATGGTTGCGGTATTGTCGCGAAAGGAAGCGAATGACTGACTTGGAAATAGCCTGCACGGCCCCCGTATACTGCGGTACCGAAATAATCGGAAATGCCTTCCTGTGACCCAGACGGATCACCACGATCGCATGCAACATGCCACCCCAGACTCCAGTCTTCTCATCTTTTCTCGGAAACTTGAACCTTGAGCTTTTGACACGTCATGGGACTCGTGCAGTGGGTACTCTGGTCAAGGTACATTAAGTCGCCTTCCGATTGTGGCTCCCTAGTTCTCGCATGCGATAGTGGTTTACCCACCCCAGAACAAGGGCACCAGGCTGGGCACGCAGACAGCACGAAGTTGGAATCTTCTCCCCCAGAGGCTGTCGTCCGTCGTTTCTCAAACACGTTCCCTTGACCAATCACATAGGGGCTCGTCTACACTGGGCTGGGGATCTCCCCCATGAGAAATGGGTGTGGGGATAGTTTTCGGCGTTCCTGGGGCTGTCTTGATACCGTACACTATCCATAGGTCTTGCCTCGTGTATGTACGCGATAGGTTGAGCGGCGATCTTGCAAGGGGAAGTCACTGTGGGGTGGGAATGAGCCCAGCGGGGAGGGTGCCATCCTCGTGCATCATGGACATGCATGGTTGGCAAAGGGGCATTATTGGCTAACTGAATAGATGTCAGCTACCTTTCTGTTGGGGCTAGTGCGTTCAAGGTTTGGGCGATGCGACCTTTGGAGGTATGTCACCAAGGTCAGCCAAGACATTGCATAAATGACGCCCATTGTTTGACACGCGTTCCTGCCGGATGGACCGCAGGTGGTTCATAATCTGCCCACAACTTTCCACGCGCATGCCTCCCTGGGCATGACCATGTAGAGCGGCGCGACTGATAGCGCTGACATTTGGCGGGAAGACTTGATAACGGCAATTCCTTCTGCGTGCACAACCCTGTCCATGATTACCATTTCGGCTATAGTCGACCGACCTTTTGGGAAATTTTACTTTGTCTTTTTGCAATGGCACGCTCACCTGTTCACGTAGGCGCAGGGTTACCATCAAATGGAGCCCCCATGCTTGCGTCCACTATCTGCGACGACACAGTAACGTGATACGCTTGGTCAGTTTTCACAAGCAATCAAATCAAGCACGACGTTGATTGGACGAGCAAGCCTTGGTCATGGACGAGTGGCGCAATCTAGGCCCAAGGTTTTTTCTAATGAAGAGTGCGAGATTAATCAAAGGGGTGAAGCGAATTCGCAATTGGTGGAGTTATGAAACGACCCTCTCTTTCAAACTTTGGGGCTGATTTGAACAAAAACTTCAACGACCACTCGGAGTTCAGTTCGTGGGCAGTGCAGTGCTGTGTAAGGCCCCGCACTATGATAAGCGAGTCGGATGACGCATTGAGCTGAAACGATGTACGGCACCTTGCTTTCCGTCGTCGTCGAAGGGCGACAAGTCAGGAGATACGTCGTAGGGTTCCTCGATCGACATGAAACAAAAAGGTCTGAACCAGTCCACACTGATTGAGCGTCTGACCAACACAAGTTCTTACTACTAGCGAGCTCGTGTGAGCGCGTGGGTGTACAACCACTGCGAAAGGTAAATCCATGATCGCGTCTTTCTAAGCTCACTCGTAAGCCAACACTAAGCATCCACTCGTGTCGGTGATCCAACGCTGCGTATAAAGTCGACCGAACGACTCGAATGTCGGATAACGGACAACATTCTCAAGTTGTTGCACAGCCTTTGATCCGCTTTACTTAGATCACCATCATCATCAGACATTGTAACAATGAGCTCGGACAAGACCATTAGCATCGTCCCGCGTAACAGCAACGAGCGGGGCCATGCTGACCATGGCTGGCTAAAGACGTTCCACACGTTTGCTTTTGCGACGTTCGTACTACCCATACGTCATTGGCTGTGTCTCCTATATCTGACCCATCCACTGACCCTAGCTATCACGACCCGCGCCACGAATCCTTTGGTCCCCTGCGGGTCCTCAACGAAGATCGCGTCGCCGTCCGCACGGGGTTTGGCACACACAGCCATCAGCATTATGAGATATTCTCCTATGTCATCGCGGGAAAACTCGAGCAGTAAGCACGTTCGTCCATCCCTCCGTTCGCGATTCAACATGGCGATTCCAGCCAAGATTCCATGGGAAACACAGAGATTCTCTCCCGGGGTGCACTCCAAATGACCTCCACCGGAACGGGCATCTCACATTCTGAAAAAGCCTATGGCGACAACGATGTGCACTTTTGCCAGATCTGGGCGGTACCTCGCCCTGAACAAGGTCGAGGCAAACCGGCCTATTTCACGAGGTGGGTGTGTTTTCGCTATCCCCATCGGACCGTCTCCGACGCGCCTCCTCGCGACCCTGATCTGACATGTCGCACACAGAGAGTTCACCGACGAAGAAAAGAAGAATCGGTTCGTGCTCGTAGTCGCGCCTGATAACGCGCAAGGGGTGTCTCTCCGCAGAGAAGACACCGGGCCTGCCCCGATCCGCTCGGACCTCCGCATGTATGCCTCGTTGGTGCACCCAGGCATCTCGCTCGTCCACACGCCTTTCCGGCAGACCAAGAAAGGATATATTCATGTGATTCAGAAATCCGGTTACAATCCAGGGCCAGCTAAAGGTGTTACTTTGAGGATTGGTTCTCAGGCAGACGGACCGCAGGTGGAATTGAGAGAGGGAGATGGCGCGTATTTGCACTACACCCCTGGCGCAGAGCTTCGACTCGAAAACGATGGTCAGGGTATTGCTGAAGTGTTGCTCTTTGATCTCGAGTAGATATATGGGTTTGGGTATCAAACGTCTGTAACACGCGTATGAGTAATCTGTTCATGCTATGTATGTATGTTGGCAAATTTCAGGGTTGCGCGTTTCGTTCTGTTGAGAGTGCCACGTCGTAACGTGTTAGACTTGTATCTCGCGTGCGATAAGATTGGCATGTCGGCGGCAAAGTGCAAACACTACTTGCGACTTTGTGTGGTTGAGTGACATGCGAAAACCCGTCTCAAGTTGAAACATCATGCTATCGCCTATGTGTCGTGGTCGCACGGCAAGTCGTAACGTCCCGATGTCTCTTCTGAACCCTCCGTACCTGGGCGTCAGATAGATTTAACGAAAGTTGCAGGATGCTTACTCAGTCGCCGGGCGCCACCTCCAGAGTAAAGTACCTGAAAACGGAGGGGGGGGGGTACGTATGGCCCCTTGCTGGCATGCCTGTCTTGCTTGTGAGGCGAGAGGTACAGTGGCTAGTCCCTTGCCCTTGGATGTTCGAATACGCCAGACGCGATATCCGCTGACGTCAACACGTCCGTTCAAATCTAGAGACCGTTTGAGCCCAAACATGGACCAACGTGGAGGCACCTGTAGACATCGCTAGAAACACGTGAAACGTCTACGATTGACAGTAGTGCTGAAGTGCGTCTATCGACGGATCTAGCCCATGGCACTGGCAGGCGGGAGACACAAGACATCGTTATCAAACACATGCCACCCATGAAACTAGTAAGAAGCATGTCACGAGTAAAATACATGGCGCGGTGTGGGGGATGTCACGAAAGAAGTTGTCCATGTGGGAACGAAAGACGTACATGTTTTGGCGGACAATATGACCATGTTTAGGAAATTTCTTGAACGAGACTCTGCACGCACACGACCAACTTGAGTATCGTGGACGTGCGAGTCCTAGTGGCGCAGAACTCGAAAGATGCTCAGCTTCCTGTGAGAAGCTGAGGGTATTTCGCGAGGGAGTGAGAAGAGGAATGTTAGTATATCCAGGATACATGAATACTTTTGGGGTAGGATCCCCGCACTTGCGGCATTGTATCGCGTTAGGACGATCGGCGGACCACGCACCCCAGCACCATGGGTTGCGAACTCATTGCCGCACAATTCAAGCATGCCGTTACGGCTGATAGCTGAGGGCAACAGTTCTAATCGCCGAAGAACATAGTAACGGGGTGCGATTTCCGTTCAATGAAATGTTTCATATTGGATCAAACATTTCTCCACAGTAATCGATGGAATTTGAATGGGAATACAATGCTGAGGATACTGTGTATATGGTGCTGAGAATAGCTTTGCGGATTGTGTGATCATGACCTGGAAGAACTTTGTGACGCAACTGGATAATGGCGAGGCAAGCAAAACGAACAATATAACGATCATAGTCCGCAACAGTCGGTAATCGATTTACGGACCAACTCGATGCCAAATTTTGAGCCTTTCGGAGGGCAAGCAGTGATGATTGGAGGTAGACATGTAGGTGCGGCTTGGAATATAGCACTCTTCATCTGGTCTATGTATTCCCGACCCAGGTCCCCAAGCTGGTCTGCTTTCGTGATTATTGCCTGGAATGAAAACTTTGTTCCTCCAAGCTGCTGAACCTGAGCATCTAATTCAGCCAGCATGGCCGCATCTGTGCGTCTTAGACCATGAGGGGCAGAAAATAATATGTATATCCGTTGCAACCTGGAGTATTGCCAAATCGGCCAACGACATTCGTTGATTGATTGTGCAGCACTCACTCGTCGCGATTTGTAACATAGTGATTGAATAAAGCGCCCCATTCCGAGCGACCCCGTGAACCATATCCAGGGGTGTCTACAACAACCAGCTTACCAGGGTGAGGACCAACGCTGAAAAAATTCAGTGCTTGGGTGCGACCCTGCAAAGGGAATAAACTTCAATGAATACAAAAGTAAAAGATCGGTTACTAACAGCCTTCTTGCTTGTGAAAAGCAAGTCCTTTCGCCCAAGAACAGCATTGAGCAGCGATGATTTGCCAACATTCGCTCTACCTGATATGATCGGATCATATTGCCGAGCAGGAACTGAACATTGCACTTGCTTACCAGTTACAATGACCTTGCCAGGCGGAAGGTAAGATAAGCCTATGGGAAGACATTCGACTCACTTCTGGCAGCCGATTGAACCGCGGAAACGACTTCAGGTCGGTGACGGAAGTAAGAAACTCGGCAGAACCGGGAGTCTGAAATATCGTCTTCGAGTTCGTGGACAACGAACAGTTATGACATTTCAGGTATGAGGCAATTCGATTTGTGTAGTTCAACCACGGCATATGGCGGAGAAAGCGAAGGTTGTTTGGCCTTGTTAGTTTTCAAAGCCTTTGCCAAACACACGTAAACTCGTCCTTCGGATGGATCCCCAACGCGCAGATGAATCCACGTCGGACGACGACAATGCATCACAGACGACAGAAGACGACCCACAAATTCCAGTTCCGGCACCACCAGTACAACCGATAGTGCAGGTCGTTCAGCCTCATCCTATTCATCGCGAACGACCAAATTATCAACTGAAGCATACTCTTCGAGGACACACTCAATCCATCTCAGCCGTCAAGTTCAGCCCCGATGGAACCCTTCTCGCGTCCTGTGGTATGCTACCTGTCTAGTCATTACTCTCTACCATTGAAGGGATTTCCTCGTAGCTGCGGATAAATTGATCAAGATTTGGTCTCCGTTCACCGGCGAATTGATACGAAACCTGAGTGGTCATACAAAGGGACTTTCCGACGTTGCTTGGTCCACAGACGGGATGTACCTCGCATCCGCTTCAGACGACGCGACCATCCGGATATGGAACGTAGACACCGTGCGTTTATCCTCCGTCCGTCTCGTAACAAGGAAAGAAACACGATGTAAGCCAGGGCCTCACCACAAAACATCTACGTGGTCACACAAACTTTGTATTTTGCGTCAACTACAGCGTCGCGTCCGATTTGTTGGTATCTGGAGGGTGCGATAGCGACGTTCGGATCTGGAACGTGGCACGAGGTTTATATTACTGAGCGTCCCCACGCGCGTCTCGCTGATCCATTTCATCTCTTTTCCTTCAGGCAAGTGCACCAAGACGCTGAACGGCCATATGGACTATGTGACCGCCGTGCATTTTAACCGAGACGCAACGCTCGTCGTCTCCTGTGCGTTGGATGGACTGATGTGAGCTGGTCTGTTCGTCTGTCCGTCTACGATCACTTACCTTGGATTCTCAGTCGGATCTGGAACACCACTACAGGCCAGTGCCTCAAGACACTGGGTGACGGAAACGACTCCGCCATATGGTAAGTGCCATCCCCTTCCAAGACCGGTTGCCTGACTTGAACTCTGTGTCTGCCAGTCAACACGTCCAATTCTCACCCAACTCGAAATACATCCTGTCGACGGCGCACGATAGTGCTATTCGCCTCTGGGACTATCACACGTCCCGCTGCTTGAAGACGTACATGGGTCATCGCAACGCAAAGTACTGCATCGCGGCCTGCTTTAGTGTCACGGGCGGAAAATGGATCGTGTCTGGTAGTGAGGATAACAAGGTGTATATATGGGATTTGCAAAGTCGTGAAATTGCACAGACGTTGGAAGCCCATTCTGGTGCGTAGATCGACTTAAAGAGTGCTACAAGTTTGTATTCATGGGCTCTCCCAGGTGTCGTCGTCGCTGTCGCTGTGAGATTTCCCCCGTCTTGGCACTTCTGGTCTGAATATGACACCTCTTGTAGACTCATCCTCAACAAAATATGATCGCGTCTGGTTCTATCGAACCAGACCTTGCCATTCGAATATGGTCAGATCGAGGGTCATCCACCTGAGATAACTCATGGATTTATTTGAATTCTCTTCTTGATGACTGTTACAATAAATGTTGTTTGCCGTCCTGCAACCCTCCTTCCTGCAAAGTAAATACAACGTAGAAAAATCGTGCAGCAAAAGTATACAACATGTGGGCGTGAAACTGTCTTTGAGCGTAATTCCGTCCATTACACGGGCTTCGCCTTGACAAGATCTTGTTTTGAAACATCAACGTCAGATCAAGGCACCGTTGAGTGCGTGTACGGAATACTTACCCTTGGCAACCTGCTTGTCTGCATCTGTAAGTCCAGAATCATGTGCTTCCAGGAAAGCGTCGACTTCATCCATGACCTGATCATCATCCTCTCCATGGACCATATCCAGATCACTATCGTCGTCATCTCCCACATCATCAATGGCGAATGGCGTCCTTTCCATAAATGCCGCGTTGACCGCCTTGACGTGTGGCATGGGAGAGAACGTAGACGACAACGCCGAGCCAAGTCCGTTGTCCTGAGCGGCAATGGCGTCAATCGTCAGTGTCGACGAGGAACTCTGGGAAGTCGTCGTCAGCGTGTCCGAACTATTGGAGACCACAGTCGACTTGGACGCTGGGATGAGTGGCTCCCGTGCCTTGGGTTCCTGCAGCTTCGTGTAACGCCCGATCGTCGGCCGGTAGATGACTTGGTGTTTGCCGATCGTCTTCCCGAGCTCGTCGCTGATCTTGTGGAATATCTTCTTGTTATCCTCCGTCGCGATGTTAGACCAGAGGTCCTCCAGGAAGCCACCGCTGGAAGGCGGCAGCTCTAGGTCAGGAACCGGCTCCAGCTTGAATGAGGCTGACAAGTCCGTTTCGAAGAAGGATTCCAGTATTTCATCAGCAAGGACGACCATTCGGAAACTATTCACACCAGTCAGTAAAGATAGTTCAAAAAACCATGATGCACTACTGCCGTACGTTGCAAGATTTAAGTATGGTTGATTCTGTCCAATTTGCCGCGGTTCAGTTTTCCCAGTCTCACTATTTTCTTCTTGTGGTAGGAGGGTATCACCGTATTCAAAGGCATTCGTCATGAAGCGACTGACAGCCCCCAGATATGCATCACCAATTTCGTGGCGGAAAATGAACTGTGTACAAGTACTCCATAAAATCAACACATAGCAATGTGATTGCACTCACCAAGAATGATTCGGATAGAGTCAGGACTTCGTCCTTTGTCAGACATCCGTCTTTATCCTTATCATGCAGGTTGAAAAACCATTCAATGTTGTCCATCAGATCGTTAAACATCACACCGTCCAACCCAGAAACGAGATCCTGGTACTGAAATAAGCACCCCCAAAGAGTATCTGCGCTGAAAACCTACCTGGAGGGACAATGACCCTTTACAAGCAGTATCCCAAAAGTAAAAAAGCCTGTCGATGATTTCATGCTCTACAACCTCGCGATCAATGCGTTGCTAGCCAAAAATGAGTGATAAGAAATATCATGGAGAGGGTCGCGCACTTGGAAGCCATTGAGAACAATCTTTTCGTCCCGGGCCCAGGTCAAGATCTCGCTGAGAAACACCCTGAACGTCTTCAATCCAATTCTTGTTTCAACTCTTTCCTGGTGACCGTCAGTATTGACAAGCAGTGAGGGCGGCGGTGCGACGCTCGGTGGCGGTGGTTCCATACACATCGCTTTGTACAGCGCGTCGTAAATTAAGCCCCCTTGTTCCTTCGTAAACCTTGCAAGCGTCTTGAGATTTCGAACAGCAGCCCGTCTGGAGAACATCTCAATACTGTTGACAACCTCGTTGCGGTACTTGCGCCGCTCAGAGAGAATCGTCTCGTCAGTGATCACTGCGAACTCCCGAAAGGATACTAGAAGTAGTTCCTGGAAGCGAGATATGGCACGCGCTCTTGGGTCTGATGCCTCTGGGTGTGCTGAGTCTCCGAGAGATGCAAAGTACTCTCTCATTAGGCTAGAAAGAATCAGACGTACTAATCTCGGGGTAGGTGACAAGCTTACTTTAAGAACCCCCCGTCATCCTGAATCTGCAACAACTTTTCTCCATTGATCTTGAGAATCGCTATAGGAAGAAAGAAAAATAAGCGAGGATCTAGACAGCACGAGTGCACTAACCGAGTCTGTGAAGGGGTTAGCGAAATGCTCCGTCATAGGTGTGTCGGGAGAAATCGTACCCAACCTGAAACAACACTTTTGGACCCATGCAAAAGAAACAGTCCACTATTCGAAAAGCGAATACCATGGGCATGCTGTTGATGTATCTAATCAAGAGAGGGTTAAGCTGTCGAACAAAGCGAAATCTATGCCGAGAATCGTACTGACAGACTCAGGAACCACGGTAAAGATGCCACCGACAGCTGCACATCAACAACTGAAAAGTGGTCATATATCATAGGCAGACACCGCAGGACCAGTGACTCGAAGACCCTCTGATCGAGAAGTGTTCCGTGCATGGTTGGACTAGCAGACCAATCAAATCTAGCTGGGACGCATCTGAATCCAGACACACCTGTAGTATCCGGGTAACAGACGATCACACAACACCCCGAGGAGCCAAAAAGCTTGTTCTTCTGACATGTAACTGGAATTCCGTGTGAAGTCGAGAAGAAAAATGTGGATCAAGATGCCTACATGAGAATGGCTGCAGCAAGGATGTTCATTGCCTAGAGAAAATGCATGATGCGAGAGGCGCCTGAATATGGTGTTGACTTACCTGACAGTACCCCACTTCGGGATTCTTAACTGAATAAGCCTGCAGGACGCGACGAAGTGCACTGATTCCCTCCTCCGATTGGTAGCCAGCATATTCGGGAAGACTACGGTGTAGATCCTTCTCAATATCCTCGAAGCTCGTGTTGTGCTTGCCTTTGATATCCTCAACAAGTCGATCGTACAAACCTGGATTTGTATACCGAAGGTAAACTGAGCCAGATAGGGTTTCCCACATCTCGCCACGCAACCGATTGGGTAGCCCGACCTGCACAAGACGCGTGCATTGGGGGTATCTCAACAGCGTCAGGTTTCGACCGTGCGCTGCGCCAAATGTTGTTACCTAGACGAATCCGAAGCAAAGCACTTACTCCGTAGGTAAGTAGTCCACAACTTGATTTTCGACGCTTCCCGTAGTCTAGATATGCTCAAAGGGCGAATGACGCGCGAATGAGAAAACTGACTTCTTAGGATCACCCGGAAATCTGAACTTGAGGCCCAAACCTCCATGAAATTCAGCTTCCGGAGGCGGAGATCCTTCTTTTGTTTCTGTAATCAAACTACCATCTTCTCGCTCGTTATCGGCCACAGATGATGTCGTGGATAGAAGCGCTTCGGAATAACATGTCTTCACGAATCCTTTTACAGCTTTCATCTGACCACGTTGAAGTTCTGCTTTCAATGCTTCGCGCAAGAGAGCACAGAATGCGTCCGCCGTTGGGCGAAGAGACGTCAATTGTATGATCTATCGAGAGATGTCAGTATGTCGCGTGCATAGTCAAGTCGACTCACGATCTTCATGCCATGCCAAGTCGACAAACTGAGTGCATACACCCCAGCCCGAGCATTGAGTCGTTCCACGCGTCGTATTGTCGACAGAGGTAGGGTAAATCGGACTGATTTGCGGTCTAGTGAGGCGAACCCCAGGTATGGTGGAATGAGATGCAGTTTCCCCGCCTAGACGCGCAACGTCTGTTATTGGTTGTAAAGTGAGCGAAAACGACAGACTCACGTATGAATCCTCGACGCCATCTTCGCCGAAACTAAGTACTGCATTGATGTCCATCCTCTCGGCCTCTGGGGTGCTTTCGTTGCCACCGCCATTGGGAGACGATACTGTTGGCACTTCAGGTATCGAGAAAAATAGATAGAGCAGTTGTTCTTTCGAGGGTTCCTTGAAATTTCGCAGTTGGGTTGATATCGTTGACATGATGACGACGTCTTAACTGTGGCCTTGAGCCGTGTGTGCTCTCTCGCGACTGAGAGCTTCGAGTCTTTGCGAACAACAAACTAGTTCGTTGTAAGCTCAGATTGCGATGTAGACCGGTAAACGCTCGCAGAGTTCAAGGGGCCAAGCGTTGGTTGAGGGGCCACTTCCAGTGCACTTCCAAAACGAGGCAACTACACTTTTTGTATTGTATTACTATTAGCTAATTTACCAATATCGATTGCTTTCTGGCGGTAGACCGTCCATGGTGCGAAGCATGACTATGTTCGAGGAAAGACTAGACCACTGTTACGAATTCCTAGTCAACTCTGAGATGCAAGCAACCAAGAGTTCAACTCACCCCGTTCCCTATGAAGACTTGGGCCCGCTGCGCCACCAACATATCGACCGCCTCAGCAACAAATTTCTGGTCCCAGGTCAGGGTCAAGTCCCGATTGCTTCCTATATGTTCCCACCCTCCGAGGCCGTGCAGGGCCAACTTGAGGTCCGCAACCCATGGACCAGCACCATTCGTCATGATGTATATGTGATCAAGAGGCTCCGGCGATTCGTTCCGCACTGTCTCGACCTTCTCAAGGATTTTCTCGACGCTGGGATAGCAGTGATCCATGTAGGCTTGGTAATTATCTGGCGAGAGTCGAGGATCAGAGCGGGCCTGATCGTACTTGTCAGGCAGCTCAGGAAAGGAATTGAATGCGTTCCAGTCCGAATTCCGACTTGCGAGAAACTCGCAGTGGACAGCGAAGTCACCTCTTCGCACGTGGATTACAAGTAGCCCAGCCATAACTTCGTTACCTCTGGAATCCTGACCTTCTGGCCGGTCCAAGCCAGGCGGAATGATAGCCGCATGGTTTGCTTCCAAAGCATCGTGAATCATGGATGACCATCTCCAGTTGGTCAAAACAGGTAAACTGGACATGTATGGCCAGATGCTCAGAAGACGATCTTTCCGACCGAATACACTGCAAAGCTTGGTTACTTCCCTGTAGGACACTTATTATTAGGCGCTTACAAGACGTTGAATATCTGGTTATCCCTGGATGTCTCTTCAAACTGCAGACATGGATCCTCGATTGACGTTATCTTCTCTATCCATTTCTCTATGACAGACTTGACCGTATCTGAGTCGCTCCAGCCAGCAACATCAGATAATCGCAAGATGGTTGGATTTGTGCAAACTTTGTGGAAAAAGTCCTTGTGGACCGCCCGAGGAGTGGTATCACCCGGGGGAAGCGGCCCACCATCTAGCGGACCTTGAAGCAATTGATCGTTCTCAGTGGCTATGCTTTTCAAGAAATTAGTGTTGGTTACCGTCGACAAGTGCATTCAAAGGGATGCGAGATGGAACAAGCTTCCCATTAAAATATGAGTACGGTGCGTCATCAACGGCCCAAGTATAGTCGTCAAAGACAAAACTAGGACTGGGTGTCAGGAACGGAATCAACCAATCTGTGAGGCCACTGACGAGCGATTGGTTGCATATGCGAGAACATAGTTTAGGATGTAGTCTTGCATGACATTTCCCCATCCTACTTCTGCAACAACAATCGGAAATGCTTCTAGGGATGCATATCATTTACCATACCAGAAGGATGATTTGGTGACCATAGATATTTGACGTCTGAACGTTCATAAGTTTCGTAGTGGGGCAACTCTAGTTGTAATTTGCGGTTTTCTGGGTATAGGGGGGGATAACGACCATAGACAAGTAAGCTATGGACGAGGCTGCGGTTGAACGGAAAGGCGAAGAGAATGAGGATCAGGGTTGCGAAGAGGATTGCGAGTCGCAACCAGCGTGGACTGCAAAGAAAACTTGAATTTGACATTGGTAGAAACCGGGAGGCAGGAGGGAAGAGACGGAAGAGGGATTTGGCATAAGAATATAGAAAGGGAGCCAGTTTAGTTTAGAATGTGATGAAACGGTATCTTGCCATAACTTGTTCATCTGATTTTAAGCGCCAATTAGGAAAGACACATTTATGCTGCGCTTGAGCCGTTCGCAACACAGTTTTCCCAGCGCCAGCGACGGTAACTATGTCGGGGTGGGGGGTAACATGCATGCATGGACCAATGGTACAAGCTTGCAAAACACAGCATCGATAACGATGAGCTTGTCCTAGGAGGCATAGTGATGATGGGGGCGAAAATTCCGCCACCGTCGTCCGTCCTCATCTGAGACGGCGGATCTAATGCGCCAAGTTGTGTGATCCCCTTGGAGTGGAAGCAGCTGCGCCGCGGCACCCTAGCATTAATGGATCAGCAAGCGAAGCCAGTGAGACCGTACTGTCCACAGCATCCTGAGATGGAGCCACGAAAAAAATTCCGTCGATTGGTTATGTAATTTTGGCCTAGGGATACCCACGTCTCTGTGAATATTCGCCTTGAATGTTCGCATTGCAGTGGAGGGGATGACACGACGAACAAGGAAGGAGGACAAATGTTTGAGTATTGTTTCCGAGTCAATCTTGCAGTGTGACCGTGGATTCGTGGGACCGATCGCGAGTTTTCCGATCAATTGGCAACAGACCTGTTGAAGGTGGAGAAAAAAAAAGAATTAGTCCCACCACCGGTTACATCCTTACTTTTCGCTTGTTTGGCTGACGGAATTTAACGAGGAATCCGAGATTGGCACAGACTTACACTGGTGCAGTTGGCTACGTAGAATCACTGATGTGTCGATACGGTATCATATAGTATCAGCTCCCACCCGCCGCTTGGTACATAGCATACTTACTTTGATCAATTCTAGTTAGAGTTGACATTGATGCAAGATCTCGATTAGGCCCTGCTGAAGTGCCTCGATGACCATGGTTTGACTTGAGAGGTTTTGACTGCATTGATGATCGTATTGGTGTCGGACAACCAAGAGACCCTGCAAGCAATGTGACCAGTTACGTCAACCATCAACCACCTATTTGAAATGCTACAGCATTCTAGCCAAGCAAGCCCCCTCTCAAGTTGACAGCAAGTTAATGTATTGTGTAACCTCGCTCTGCTATGAAACTACGGACTAAAGTGACCCAAGTGACCGCGAGAAAGGAGGAAACCATACACAACACCCAATTGAGTGACCTTTTAAGTAAGGAATTTAACTAGTGTCATCCTTCCATATGCTATAATGGTCTTAATGATCATTCAGTCGTCGCTTGTAAGATATTAATCGTAGGGGTTCGTCACGGCACTCATCCAAAAACCAATTTTACCAGAATCTGTTTGTGTTTGGCTCGGATCCTTGGGCCATACGTATCATAACCATGTTAGACGTCAAACTGGACCACTTTTCATCGTTGATTCAGCGCAAGAGTGACAGTGCGATGGCAGAGGACATACCCCATTTCCTATAAATACCTGAGCCCGCTGTGCGATATACATATCCACAGCTTGTGCAACGAATTTTTGCTCCCAGGTCAATTCTAGGTCCCGACTGCTGCCAATGCGATCCCAACTCATGTTCTGCGCAAGCGCGGATTTCAGTTCTTGCACCCATGCCGTCGGCCCGTTGGTCATTATGTACAAATATCGAAGGGGGTCTGCGGATTCGTTCCGGACTTGGCTAACCTTCTCGACAATCTGTTCGATAGATGGGTAGCATCGCCGAATGTAAAGCTCCATGTTCTTCTCCGACGTTTCGCCCCACCCGCCGTCAGTGGGTCGTTCAAACTTGTCGTGGAATTCGGGGAATGAGTTGAACGCGTGCCAATCCGAACTCCACTTGCCAAGATGTATACAGTGGTCTTCAAAGTCCCCTCGACGGATATGAATCGCGAGAAGCCCGGAGATCGGACGCGACGTGTTTTCTAGTATTCCCAGGAAGAACGTCGGCTTGAAAAGATGTCGATTTCTCCTAAAGGCACCTTCGACGAGTGACGACCATCTCCACTGCGTAGAAACCGGCGATTTCGACAAATAAGGCCATATACTCAACAACCGCTTCTTGTTTCCATAAATCCTGTTTGGGGGATGATTCTGATATTAATAGGTCGTGCAAATTTCAAACATCCTGACAGCGTACCAGTATTCAAAAATCGGAGGGCTATTCGGGTCAAGCATTAGGCATGGGTCGTCGATAGAATTGATTGTTTCTACCCATTTTTCGAATACGTAAGAAACGGAAATATCGTCATTGAATCGCATGTCATCGGTGTTGATATCCGTCGTTGACAGAACAGTTGGATTCTGGCAGACTTTATGGAAAAACTCTCTGGAAACAGAGAGAGGTGTCTGATCACCGGCAGGCCATGGGCCGCCGACCATCGGACCTTTTGGTAGCCATGAATTTGGGAATCAATGCCGGGAATGATGCTTACCGCCCAGCAGAGCAGAGAGAGGAATGCGCGATGGAATTTTCTTGCCATTATATTCTGAGTAGAGAGAACCATCCGTGTTCCAAACGTAGTCATTAAATACGAAGCTTTTATCACGACAGGACGAAGTTAGATGTTCGACAAGCAATGGAAAGATGAAAGACGAAACAGCACAAGAAACTCACGATCGATTAGTGGCATGGGCGAGTAAACCCATCATGACATAATCTTGCATGACATTTCCCCAGCCTGAACCTAGACAACAATGGTGAATGAGCAAAACGTTCTGTATTGCAATAACTCCAGGCTCCTTACTGTGGTAATGGTTCGCAGCAAGAAAGTACTTCACGGTCTTGTGCTCGTACTCTTTGTAGTGTGAGAGGGAATTTTCCTTTGCCCTTACTTCCTCGTAGAGTGGAGGAAGCCCCGGGACGAAAGATCGCAGGAAAATGTCGTGCCAGCGTATGTAGAGAAGACATCCAATAGACACGAGTAACAAGAATCCTAGCAGTCTGAAGCCTCGTCTAGTTACTCCGTAGGACGCCATTGGAAGAAGGGAACGAGTCAGAAGGAGGTTAGTGGGAGGCTCCCAGCCTCCAGGCGGCCTGTGCTTCCTTTTGCGGGAAATTGAGGCCGTGTACGGCTGAGTGTGATGAATGCCGGTAGCGCGAGTAATCGATCACGGGAGTGATGGCAAAGCGGAAATATTCCATGGCGAGACTGTTGGCCGGATGTCGAATCTCCTGAATGGGTCAAGGGATGTGGTTGATCGGACGTCCTCGTGGCAAATTCAGAACTCAACGTTCAACGACTATGGAACTGTTGTGTGGATGACAAGAGGTAAAGAAACTATGAAACGCACCATCAACTCCGACTCTTGGGAGGGAAAACGCGGGAGAGTTCGTGTGAGCCATGTCGCGATTTTTAGTCTGAGAACCGTCCTGAGGTATATATATAATCATCCCGCGCCGCTGAAAGCCCGTATTATGAAATAAGCGCATTGCACTTGGGGGAAACGAGATAGGCCCCCAAAAAGGCCAGTCACATCAGGTGCGCCAGCCAATAATCTCGACGTCGTGCACTGGAATGTCAAAGTCGGTTAGTGGGAAAACAAAATGATTTGCTAGTTGAGTCGCAGCACCAACCGTGACGAGTCACAGGCGCATGATTCGCGAACGAACCAATGCTAGATGGTGGCATTACATATAAAAGTAGGTCATTATTCCCTGGTCCATTTAATGCTGTGAAATTTTTTTGTCCTGTGTTTATCAGCCATCATTGGTGGTCTCATACCATCAAGCTTATGGTGATCGTTACCATAGTCAGAGCCAACCGCTCGTGTTTCCCTTTGCCCTCTCAGGGGTATTACCTTGCAATGTCACTACAAGCGACTTCTGGAAGAACATCGTTTCTGTGGAAAGGAAAAACTTTTCAACATGGCTATTGCTTACAGCCAATGAACTGTTAACGCCGCTTCTGACAATCACTGTAACAATCAACTATATTTCTTGAGGGTTCTCGACAGCGAGGTCCGAGCGGGTATAGTCGCTAGTCTGGGCATCGAGTCGGGGCTCAATGCGGGAATAAGACGATCGACGACTCGTACGGCTTCCAATTTTAGCCGGTCTTGTTTTACATCGAGGCTGACTCCCTGCACCACATGGACAATGTCTAGGCTTCTTTCATATAAGTCTGGCGAACAGGAACCGGTGGGTATTTTCCCCACCGTTCTCCTCCCAATAGTTTGCACGGAGAGATGAAACTCGCCACCTTTCTGGCAGCGGTGCTCTCCAGCTCTTTTACAGAGGCCGCAATTTCGAGCGCCATGTTGCGCGGAAGACTCGGTATTCCCGAGATTCCCGTTCCCGAACGTATGGTCGCGAGCCAAAATGGCACAGTCCTACCTGGGCTGGCGACCGTATACTACTTCAATCAACTCATTGACCACAACAACCCCGGTCTTGGCACCTTTCAGCAGCGATACTGGATGAACTATGAATTTTACGAATCTGGTATATTCTTGTTGTCCCTCTCTTGTTGAGGTTGCGAACCAAACATATCCAGGAGGCCCTATCGTACTCATGACTCCGGGGGAAGCCAACGCCGAACGTATATCTTCCAGAGTTCAACCCCTGACGTACCTTTTGATACCTTTTCAGCCTACCAGGGTTACCTGACCAACAAAAGTATCAACGGCATGATCGCTCAGGAACACCAGGGAGCAACCATCATCATCGAGCACCGTTTTTTCGGCTACTCCAATCCTTATGACAACCTTACATCGCAGAGCCTCAAGCTTCTGACAATCGAACAAGCCATCGACGACCTCGTTTACTTTGCGCAGAATGTTGACCTTCCTATGCCCGGTGGTGACAATGTCAAGCCCGACACTACACCTTGGATCTTGATTGGCGGAAGTTACTCTGGTAAGTGTCGTCACGTAGTCTTGTCATCAAGAAGTCGATGAAATCGATGGCCCTTAGGTGCTCTGACGGCTTGGACGATGGTCAAGTAGGTGTATTCAAGGTAATATTGATTGGTTGATACACGACGAACAGTAAGCCTGGTGTCTTCCGAGCGGGTTATGCATCATCAGCCGTAGTCGAAGCAATGACGTGCGTGCTCACTTTGTATGCTGCCTGGCGTATGTCTGTCTGATTCCCCACTATAATTAGTGACTATTATGGCTACTTCACGCCGATCATTCAACACATGCCCCAGAACTGCTCTTCCGATGTTCAGGCTGTCATTGCATACCTCGATCATATCTACTCCGAGAATGACATGGCTGCTATACAAGATTTAAAAGATGCTTTCGGATTGGGCAGTCTCTCGCATGTCGATGACTTTGCTGCTGCCCGTGAGTTCGCCCTTCCCGAGACCACGTGGACAATGACGCCACGTCATCACAGTGCAATACAACCTGTTTGATTGGCAATCATTGCAGCCTGACACCGGCCCTGGTGCACTCTTTTACCAGTTCTGTGACGCGCTCGAAGTCAAGGACGGTGTCAGCGCACCCTCGAGTGGATGGGGTCTTGAGAATACCATCCTGGCATGGGGCTCGTTCTGGAACAACACCTACTATGCAGATGGCAAGTCTCGTTGATTGTGACAATGACAATGTCTGACCTTTGTGTGTAGTGTGCGGCACGACGGATGCCGAGTAAGTATTTCACATGATATGATTGAGTGGTTGATGGGATGATGTTTGCAGAACGTGTCTTGGAACGTACGACGCCAGTCAAACGTACTGGACGAACGTCACCGTGAACAATTCCGGTCGTTCCTGGTACTGGATGGTCTGCAACCAGGTTGGGTGGTACCAAGTGGGCCCCCCTCTCGGACAAACCGCCATCGTCAGTCGGATCCTGCAGCCTATCTATGACGAGGTGCGTATCGAGCATGACTGTATGAATGATTCTGATCGGCGCGAATGTCAATCCCAGAGACAATGCGTAAACTTCTTTCCACAAGCCTTTGCGTCGCCTCCCTCACCGTCGGTGGGTGAGGTAAATATGATGTACCGAGGTTGGAACCTCAACGTGGACAGACTCTTCTTTGCGAATGGTCTTCGTACGTCTTCCTGTTCGCCTGTGTGTCTTGTCTGATTTGAAGCTGACGTTCGACAGGGGATCCTTGGCGCGAGGTGACCGTGTCTGCGGATGGTTTGAACAAGGCTAGTACGTCGACACAGCCCATTTACGAGGGTGATGGGTTCCACACTTCGGATCTGTCTATGCAGAATGGGCTCGTCGACGAGACGATCCATGCCGTTCAGATGGCTGGGCTCGCGTACATGAAGATGTGGCTTTCATGACGGGAAGTAGGAGGATAGTTACCCTACTTCTGCCGTACCTACAACATTGGCACAACTTAACTGAAGTTCGGTCGCATGTCAAGATACATACATCGATAGACAAGATACGCGCATATACAGTCAGATTATTCTCAAATAACACCATCCCATCGCCAATTTCTTCAAAGGAGATAACTACGATACAACATGAGGAGCGTGAATGCTGAAATCGAGACTCCCACTTACCAGTCAAAGAGGGCACGCGACATCCTTGCAATCCAATCACTCCAATCCTTCAAAAATTTCTTCTCGGCAATCCTCGCAATCCTCTTCATCCCCCGTGATTGCCGCATTCTCATTGAACCCAACCGTTTGCACCACATCCATCAACTCTGTGGCTTCGTCCAACTGTCTCGACGACAAGTCCGCGTCGATCAAGAGTAGTTTGAGCGGATGACCCATCGCGCTGCGCTGTGCAAGTGATCTGAAAAAGAGTTCCATATAGCTCCTGTGCGCGCCCGCGACACCCTGACACGGCATATTTTGCGGAATCGTAACCCGCCCGAGATGCAACTCCTCTAGCGCTGGCGCAAATAGCCGGGCGCGTTGGTCCTCTGGCCTATCCACGTTCTTGAGAAAGAGCGATTGGGAAAGTGGTATAAGAATGTCCAGAAAATCGCCACCGCGCATTTCGATGCGTCGCAGCTCGCCAAAGTGGAAGAGCCAGAATCTCGGAAAGAGTAGACAGGAATCCAGAATGAGATTTTTCAAATGCGCCAGTGCCATGCTACGGCAGATACCAAAGAGCAGATCCTCCAGCTCCGTGTCGTCTTGCTGGATGATGTGCACTTTCAGCGGGATACCGCATAGGCAATCCTCGAAGAGCGGCTGAGCGAGTTTGGGCATTCGGTGGCTGCATTCACGTTCAGAGCCGCTAAAGATGATGGACATGCGTCCCGGGGCATTTTCCATGACCATTGTATAAACCGTTGGGGTGAAAGGTTCCTCTTTCTCGGAATTGCAGAATCGCTGGGAGAGAAATTCGTAGAAAGGTGCATGATTGTCCGTATTGAAGTGGGCATCGAGTCGACACCACAGCCTGACCTGCGTCGTGGCCGGAATTTCGATGGAAGAAAGGAGCCAGCCAAGTCGTGAAAGGGGTGCAACAATCAGAAGGTGAGTCAGTCTGGTAAGAGGGATCTTCTTGGAAGCGTGCGCTGCGGCCAAGTCATAGAAACCACCACGAATTGCATTCTCCAGGTAAAGCCGTTGAAGGTCAGGCATGCGAACAAGTATTCCCTTGAGCTCTTCTATAGTTGGTCGAACGGTGAAGTGCAGGTTGCGCAGCTGGAGGACCGTCAATCCGTCGAGTTTCGGCGAACACCATGTGGTGCGATAGTGAGTGAGACGTAATTCACGGAGTGCGGGGGTCATTCCACTGAAGGGTGTGTGCTTGCCGATGGCCCGACTAGTGTCGGTCAAGTCAAGTTCTAGCTCCCTGTCCACGTCTGGTGGGGGAGAGCAGTTCCTGACATTGATCACCAAGATGTGTAAGAGAGGTGCAGGCCGTGATAACAGCACTGAGACTATCTGTGCATCGGTTATGTCAAAGTCGAGATGGCATTCTCGGAATCGTTTCGCATGTAGAGCAACTTGTTCCAGGAAGTCTAGCGCCGTCGCCATGTTTGACCGAGAGAGGTAAACGCGCACTAACAAGGGTGCCTCTTTGGATCGGATGAGAGTTGCCCTAGTCCAGTGCGGGGACGCTACGAACAAGTGGCTCCACAGCACCGCAGAGTTTAACGCGATATGACGCCAATCACTGGATACATACGACACGTTGACCCATCGAGGTACGCCCATGTCCCGCGAGCTATAGCAGCAGCTGTGCGCATAATTGATAAATATTCGGGAAAGAATTCCCGCTGGTAGGCGTGAGACGGGAGCAGCGCCATTCCGGGCTGATTCCCTAGCCAGAATGGTTGCCAGTGAGAGTTTTTTTCCGTCACGGTGGAAGGCTAGCTGTCGTATGGTCACCATCTTGGAGGGCAGTGGAGTGAAGGTGACGAGAAGAATTTTCCGGATGGTCCGCCAGTGGATGGTTGACGCTTTATAACGCTGTGGGCCGCTGTGGATGCCATGGCAAGTTGAGCTCCGACCTGTCGATTGTTACTTTTGCAATTGTCCTTTTTTCATTATTCCCATTCAGGCTTGGTCCACATTAAATAGAGCTTTGACCAGGTCCTTCCAAATATATTCACATCACGGCGGCCGCGCGGCGACTAGAGACAACTTCAAAGTGTCCAAGCCAATCTGAAAAGCGTTCAAGTCAGCTGGATTCTTTTTCCGAATAAAAGGCTGCGAATTGACAATGGCACTGCAGGTCCAGGCGCAGGTCAAGTACGACCCGGAACAATAAGCAGGGTGTAAGTAATACAATCCGATTGGATGCCTTGTTACTCACCAGCCCACACCAGTCCAAGATGCAAGACGAAGATCGGGCCGAACTTAGGCTAACTACTATGGGGTTCGAAAGATCTGACGATTGCTGACATAAGCCAATCTACTCTCACCTCCAGATTCCAGTGTCCAAATCGTTACTGGAATTTAACCCCGTAAAGACAGTATGTATTTATCGTGTCATGGACGCTCAACGATGCGACTCACGAATTTTGGACAACTCGTTTGGTGACAGGATGAACGAGGAGATTGCCAGAGAAATATCCCATTTCCGTAACATTAATCCTTGCTCCATTCATCGCCTTCCCATTGAAATCCTTGAAGCCATGTTCATACATGGTGCTCGCGAATATTTTTCATGGTGCATGGCTGCCCACTTGCATCACCCCATTCCCACCGCGCCCAGTTGGGTCAACGTTTCGTACGTTAGCTGTCGCCGGCGCAATGTGGCTCTCACTTGCCCCACCCTTTGGAGCTACCTTTTTATCACATCACTACGCTGGACAGAGGAGCTATTGGCCAGATCGAACCAAGCACCCTTGAAGTTACATTGTATCTGCAAGCCCAAAAACAATTGGGATTGCACATTTTGGAACAAGTAATGAATCACGTCGAACGCATCCAAGAACTCTGCCTCCATCTACAGCCAAGCAGCCGTATCAACGTTTTTCATTCACTTTTTTCCTCGCCTCCCCCTCGCCTGCCGAATCTCGAAATCTCAGTCGGAGTTGGGTACTTCCCTCTTGAATGGTCTACGGTGCTGTTTAATGGGGACACTCCAGCCCTTCGTCATTGCATTGCTGTCCTGCATAAATTTCCCCGCGACAACGGAAGTCAAGCCGGACTGTGATGACGAAGACGATGTTTCATTGCTTGGCGACTATGCTCCATTCTGTTCGCTTGTCGCACAAAAATTCACAGATGAAGCGCTGTGCAGCCAGCCAATTCGCTTGTTGACTGTTGCATTCGCTGAAAAAGGAGACGCGAAATTTACTTTCAGTGTATGTGAAGATAACATCAATGTCCCACCCTTCTACTTCTCACTAAAGACAGAGTTTTATAATGACATCCCACTCCTGATCGTGATTCGTCGCCCCGAATCCATTGGCACAAAAGACTGGCAAGACCTCATAAGCCATGTTTGTTGCCCCACCCCTCTGCCAATCATTCAGTATGTCTATATCTCCTATCCTCCATTCTCGCTGGCATTTTGGACACACTAATTTGGATGTCTTCAAGATCTGTGGTATCTCAAACTGTATAAAGGCTCTATGCCACCCATAGCATCCATACTCAACCTTTCACCCCGTGATTTCATGGGCTCGGAGAACAAGGATGAATGTTCTGATCAAGGTGGAAACCGGATCTTTGCACCGGCACTGGAGGAGTTGGAGCTTGATGGGATTGTATTTGCGGCGGAATCGAAACGGTGCATTTCGGATCCACTCGAATATCGCGAATCTCTCTATGACGCTCTCTCCGTCCGCAAAGACATTCAAACTCAACTCACCATAACTGAGTCCGTTGAGGTTGACCCTGATTGCCCAGAGAGAGAAGTGTTTGGAATGACAGGGTGGTTGGAAGGTGATCGTTTCCTTGTGGAGCGAGACCACTGAGTAGATGTAGCGCTGATTGAAGGGCGATTTTCAATGGAAGGGTGTCCCATGTGTACATAGTAAGTTATCATTACAACTGGTTCTGGTGATCCCCCCCCACCGCTCGACTACGAATGGTGACGACGATGGCGTGACGTACTACACAACGACGCGAGATGCACAACGACGGTGCCCCGTGAGTCGATGGCATTATTGATGGTTTACCTCCTCGGCAACCTCATAGCGGTCTGGTCACCAGACTAGCATTGTACACGTTTCGATCAGAAAAAACCGCACTCAGTCACTGATACTCACCAAACAGCTCGCTGACTCGTCCCGCCGCCTGCCTCTGAGCGTCCCCGCCATGCGCGCGCCATCAAGTCCGCTTCCGGTTGTCGTCAATGTGGACGAGGGAACAGTGCCCGCTGCTCGTGTCGTGGACCAGATCGTCTCCAGACTCATCGCGAGCACTCCGATGCGACCTCAACGACACCGGCCACGACGACGCCTTGATCAGCTCCCGCTGCTGCTCCTCTTCGGTGTGACTCTGTCCCCTGACCATTCCGGTCTCCCAGTAACTCCGTCAAATCCGCGATCGAGAATCCGGTTTCACGGCGGCGGAGACTGTTGAATTGGTGTGTGTGTGTGTGAAGAGTGGATGTCGATATGGTCGAGCGAATCAAGTGTTTTGATAGAGAACTTCGGCGTCGAGGTGCTCTGTACTACGTCAGAATGGATGGTGCTGCCCTCCATGTCTCTTCACCCGAGCAGGTGAGTTCACCAGGTACACGCAACTTCTATTCAGAGTGTATATTAAACTCGAGTGGATCCGAGGCAATGTACCCACCGGTGAACTATAGATTTTGGGCAGGGGTCCACTACAACGCGCACGGCCTTTTCTGGGTCAAAAACTTGAGATAAACGTGACGGTGACCATCTGCAGCCTAGCAAACAAATTTCACGTTGCTGCGTGCTATCCTACGGTACCCGATGCCCGTTGATGAACGCCTTGGGATTCGGCTTCCGTCCCAAAAATATCTGACGTGTTCAGCGCGACCAACAATCCGTGGTCAACCAGTACGTTCAGCGACACCGCTGGACATATATGTCGCGTGAAGCTGAGCGTTGTCCAATGACAGACCTGATATTACGTAAGACAACCAGTTTGCCAAATGCCCACTTCGTTGGACGTTCTCCGCGCATCTATCGAGACGCACAACGATACTTTTGAGTCCCTGCTCAGTCTCATACCACCAAAGTATTATTTTCTCCACGAACAAGCCGCAGACACCTCGGTGCGTATCCGCCGACATGGCTTGCGTACGCCGACGCGACCGTCCTGCAGGTACCACGCAAATACCAAAAACATAGCAAGAATAAAAAAGCACCCAAACAAGCGTCCACGAAAGCTAGACGCGAAAAGGTGCGCTTGCTTGGAAGCGATCGTGACGACCTTGTCATTCCCTCAGCTCGATCCAGCGAACCAAAAGTCGATCATTGACATACAGAACGAAGCGGTACTCGATCAAGATGACGACGAAGATGGCATGGACGTGGATGCTCTCAATGGCTTGGACGAGGACGACGTGGTTCCGATGCCTCAAGTACAAAGTATAGCAGCATTGAGAGACAAGTTGCATGCACGCATAGCGACCCTTCGTCGTTCGGGCGACAAGAGTGGCGAGCCAGGGGATAAAGATGAACTACTCGAGGAACGTCGAAAGCAGCGGGCAGCATTGCGAGAGAAACGCAGAAAAGAGACGAAAGAGCGGAAAAGGGCCGAATCCGAACACAAAAAGGACAAGGGGAAAGACTCGAAGAGTAAACCCGTGTCTACCAAGGTATGTTGTTCATCCGTATGAGATAAGTCTGACTGTCTTGCTAGAATCAATTGCTCGTGCCGGACATGCCGGGCATGTCTTCCAGCTCATCCAGTCATCACGACGGTCCCCTTACCAACGTTGCCTTCTCTTCACTTGCCGGTTCAACGAGTAAAAAAGCCGCTCATTTCAAGACTGCGTCGAACCCTACACAAGCTCTTACACAGCTCACCGCACGCAAGGACAAGGTAGCGTCTATGCCAGACGATAAGCGCAAGACGGTAGAAGACCGTGAACGATGGGACAAAGCCGAAGCGCGGATAGAGGGTGTCAAAGTCAAAGATAACGAGGGTTTACTCAAGAAAGCGATCAAGCGAAAAGAGAAGGAGAAAGCACGCAGTAAAAAGAAATGGTGAGCTTCTATCGCAGTCCGCGCTATCTGAGTGTCTGATGTCGAGCCCAGGGACGAGAAGAAGGAGCAGGTCGCTGCATCAATGGCTGCCCGACAAAAGAAGCGAGCCGACAATATCGCCATGCGGAACGAGAGGCGAAATGGGAAAGGTAAGGGTGGCAAGTCGCGGCCAGGATTCGAGGGCAAATCGTTTTCCAAGGGCAAAGGAAAAGCATTGGGTAGAAAGAAGTGAATCCTTGTGCTAGTACCAGTGTACGAATTTATTAGTCACCTTAACCTAGCTTGATCACCAACCACAATGACATTCGAAATACCAACCAAACAGATCTTGTCCAGTATCCAACTAGAAGACTTTCAACACTCCGAGACCCACGCCAACATCGTCGCGTTTATCGAACAACTGAACGAATCGGTTGTCAATGTCAAGCTCACTAAGGAGGTCGACACCACCGTACGTTTACTTTACTTTCCGCTTCAAGTTGGCAGTCATCGTGCGCAAGAGTAGAGGATCAACCCCATTCTTGACATATTAGAGCAAATCGAGAACATCGCTGGACAAACGCCACCAGTCGACAACAAGGCATCGCGCTTCGGGAATCCCGCTTTCAGGACGTTTTATGACAAGGTCGAAGAGGCAAGTCTTCAACACCATCCTCTCCCCATCGTCTGACAAATGATGTCTAGCAAGCGCCTCTCCTTCACGCCCAACTTGGGGTGCCCGAAGCTGCGACCCCGGAATTGCAAGTGTACCTTATCAACGCGTGGGGCAACCGCGAACGCATCGACTATGGGAGTGGAATGGAACTCAATTTCCTATGCTGGCTGCAAGTCGCACTCTTTACTCTTTGCACGCTATTCTCATTGGACTTCATTCCAGATACTGTCTGAGACAACTCAAAATTGTCGATGAATGCGATCACAAACCACTCGTCATCCGCGTGTTTTGGCGGTCAGTGTTGCACCTCGTCCCAGCTGGATGCGCACAGTCTCAAACTCTGATCAGGTACATACAAGTCATGCGCGTTCTGCAATCGACATACTGGCTCGAACCCGCGGGGTCGCATGGCGTCTGGGGACTCGACGATTACCATTTCCTGCCCTTTTTGTTCGGTTCGGCACAGCTGCGGACGAGCGATGGTTCCGCCAACAGACGTATTCTGGGCCACCCCTCACCCAAGGCGATCCACGTTCCTGAGATCGTTGACGAACTCGCCAACGATTACATGTACTTTGCGTGCATCAAATTCATTAATTCGGTGCGTACACTACATATCTACCAGTCTCGGCATGACATGGACGTGCCCCGCCCTTGAGTAGATCAAGACGGCCTCTCTTCGATGGCATTCACCCATGCTCGACGACATCTCCGCTGTACGTGGCCCGCGACTCGCGTGATTCGTGATCCCTCGTTGATCCTCCTCCTTTTTGCAGGTCAAAACGTGGGACAAGGTCAATGCGGGCATGATAAAAATGTACAAGGCCGAAGTACTCGGAAAACTCCCGGTCATGCAACATTTCCTGTTTGGTTCCATCTTCCCATACACTGGAAGACCCCCTCCGCCCACGTCTTCCGTCGAGGGCAGTGGTAATGGTCACGCACATCAAGGATGGGGCGATTGCTGTGGGATACCGGTACCGAGCGTGTTCGCTGCTGCCGCACAGGAGGAAGGGAGTCGGGGGAGGGTGATTCAAGGGCCGGGGATACGACCTGTTCCATTTGATTGATCGTGGGGGAGAGAAGAAATTGGGAGTGAATCATTTACGGAATAATCCAAGATGGTGACTCGGAATGGTTTGGATCTTTCAACTCGCCACTTCCGCCACGGACGGTGGTCGTCTCGACTCTCGACGTGTTGTCATGACGCGCAGACCACGATGAACTGAGATGTCCTTTTCCACTGATCCTGGTTGTCAGTCCAATTGCTGTCGCTTGACGTGGCTCCCGACGATGGGCACGTCCCGACTCATTGATCGGACGCTGATCTTGCAGTTCACGCAACGTTTTATCCTACATAAGTACAGCATGAGGGACGAGCGTGTAAATGCCAGACACATCCAACTTCGCAACATGTACTCAATCAGTGCCACGGTCTAATCAGTAGATCAAAGGTACACCAGAACAGGTCATCCAAAGGACGAGTTTGCGTGCGTTTGGCAAAGGCTTTGAAAACTAACAATGCCAAACAACCTTCACAAATCGAATTGCGTCATACCTGAAAGGGAAAGCGCTTTCCACGAACTCAAAGACAATATTTCAGACTCATGGTTCTGCCGAGTCTCTTGCCTCCATCACACAGTTTGATCGACTGCCAGAAGTGAGTCGACTGTCTTCCCATAGGCTTATCTTACCTTCCGCTTGGCAAGGTCATCGTAACTGGTAAGCAAGTGCAATGTTCAGTTCCTACTCGGAAATGTGATTCGATCATATCAGGTAGAGCCAATGTTGGCAAATCATCGTTGCGCAGCAGCTCAATGCTGTTCTTCGGCGAAAGGACTTGCTTTTCACAAGCAAGAAGGCTGTTAGTAACCGATCTTTTTACTTTTGTATTCATTGAAGTTTATTCCCTTTGCAGCACCCAAGCACTGAATTTCTTCAGCGTTGGTCCTCACCCCGGTAAGCTAGTTGTTGTGGGCACACCTGGATACGGTTCACGTGGTCGCTCGGAATAGGGTGCTCTATTTGATCACTATGTTACCAGTCGCGACGAGTGAGTGTTGCACAATCAATCAACGAATGTCGTTGGCCAATTTGGCAAGACTCCGTGGCTGAGTTTTCTCAGATTCAGCAGCTTGGAGGAACAAAGTTTTCATTCCAGGCAATAATCACGAAAGCAGACCAGCTTGGGGACTTGGGTCAGGAATACCAGGTGAAGATTGTCATATTTCAAGCCGCACCTCCAATCATTACTGCCCTCCAAAGGGCTCAAAATTTGGCATCGAGTTGGTCCATAAATGAATCACTGACTGTTGCGGACTATGATTGTCATATTGTTCGTTTTGCATGCCTTGCCGTTATCCAGTTGCGTCACAAAGTTCTTCCAGGTCCATGACACAATCTGTAAAGCTGGTCTCAACACCATCGATACCAAGTATCCACAGCATTGTATTCCCCATTCAAATTCCATCGGTTACTGTGGAGAAGTGTTTGATCCAATATGAAACAGAATGCGCTGAATTCCTTTTCGCTGAACGGAAATGGCACCCCGCTACTGTGTTCTTCGGCGATTAGAATCGTGCGGCAACGAGTCCGCAACCCATGGTGCTTGGATGCGGGGATCCTACCCCGAAAGCCATGTTTCATGAATTCACTTCCTCTTCTAATTCCCTTGCGAAATATCCTCGGCTTCTCACAGGAAGCTGAGTGTCTTCCATCAAGTTCTGCGCCAGTGAGGACTCGCACGTTCACGATACTCAAGTCGGCGAATCGTGCAACACCGTGTGCGTGAAGAGTCTCGTTCAAGAAGAGCCCTAAACAAGGCCATATTGTCCACCAAAACATGTACGTCTTCCATTCTCACATGGACAACTTCGTTCATGACATTCTCCACACCGCGCCATGTACCCTGTTTCGTGACCATGCTTCTTGCCAGTTTCATCGCTAGCATGCGTTCTATAGCGAGGATCATCTGGTGTTGCTGAAAGCCCGTATTATGAAATAAGCTCATTGGACCCTGTCTTGAACTGGAAACAAGTTCAGCCAGCCAATAATTTCAATGTTGTGCACTGGAATATCAATCTGTTAGTAGGAACAAGATAATTATAACAGGGCTATCACCTACAGCCAACGTACTGGTAAGACTGATCTTGACGATTACTGTAACAATCAATTGTATTTTTTGAAGGTTCTCAACCCGTTCGCGATAGTGAGCGCCGGGCTCAATATAGGAATAAGAGGATCAACAACTTGTACGGCTTCCGATTTTAGCCCACCCCGTTTCACATCACTCCCTGCACCACATGGTCAATGTCTGGCCTTCTTGTATATAAGTCTGGCGAATGGGAGCAAGTAGGTATTTCCCCCACCACTTCCCTCCCAATAGTTTGCACGGAAAGATGAAACTCACCACCTTGCTGGCAGCGGTGCTCTCCAGCTCATTTGCGGAGGCCGCAATTTCGAATGCCATGTTGCGCGGAAAACTCGGTGTTCTTGAGATTCCCGCTCCCGAACGCACGGCAGCGGTGCTCTCCAGCTCCTCTACAGAGGCCGGAATTTCGAATGCCATGTTGCACGGAAGACTCGGCATTCCCCAGATTCCCATTCCCGAACGCACGGTCGTGAGCAAAGATGGTACAGTCCTACCTGCGCTGGACACCATATACCACTTCGATCAACTGAAAGACCACAACAACTCCGATCTTGGCACCTTCCAGCAGCGATACTGGTTTAACTATGAATTTTATGAATCTGGTATTCCTTTTGTCCCGCTCTTGCTCAAGGTTGTGAACCAAACGTATCCAGGCGGCCCTATCATACTCATGACTCCGGGGGAAGTCAACGCCAAATGTATACCTTTCAGAATTCAACCCTGACATACCTTCTGATACCTTTCCAGCCGATTTAGGTTACCTCTACAACAGCACTATCAACGGGATGATCGCTCAGCAACATCATGGAGCAACCATCGTCCTCGAGCACCGTTTCTTTGGCTACTCCAATCCTTATGACAACCTTACATCGGAGAGCCTCAAGCTTCTGACAATCGAACAAGCCATCGATGACCTCGTCTACTTTGCCCAGAATGTTGACCTTCCTATGCCCGGTGGTGACAATGTCAAGCCCGACACTACACCTTGGATTTTGATTGGCGGAAGTTACTCTGGTAAGTGCCCTCACGTAGTCTTGTCATTAAGGAGTCGATGAAGTCGATGGCCCTTAGGTGCTCTGACGGCTTGGACGATGGTCAAGTAGGTGTATTCAAGGTGATATTGATTGGTTGATACACGATGAACAGTAAGCCTGGTGTCTTCCGAGCAGGTTATGCGTCGTCAGCTGTAGTCGAGCCAATAATGTGCGTGCTCATTTTGTATGCTGGGGTATGTCTGATTCCCCTATATTAGCGACTTTTATGGCTACTTCACGCCGATCCTTGAATACATGCCCCAGAACTGCTCTTCCGATGTTCAGGCTGTCATTGCATACCTCGATCAGCTTTACGATGAGGATGACACGGCTGCCATACAAGATCTAAAGGATACTTTCGGACTTGGCGATCTCTCGCATATCGATGACTTTGCTGCTGCCCGTGAGTTCGCCCTTCCTGAGTCCACGTGGACATTTGACGTCACGTCAACGCAGTGCGACTCAACGTGTTTGATTGGCAATCATTGCAACCTGACAACAGCACTGGTCAGCTCTTTTACCAGTTTTGTGACGCGCTCGAAGTCAAGGACGGTGTCAGCGCACCCACGAGTGGATGGGGTCTTGAGAATGCTATCCAGGCGTGGGGCTCGTTCTGGAACGACACCTACTATGCAAATGGCAAGTCTCGTTGATCGCGAAAATGACAGTGCCTGACCTTTGTGTGCATGTTTATTGATGTAGTGTGCGGCACGACGGATGCCGAGTAAGTATTTCACATGATGTAATTGAGTGGTTGATAGGATGATGTTTGCAGAACGTGTCTTGGAACGTACGATGCCAGTCAAACGTACTGGACGAACGTCAATGTGAACAATTCCGATCGCTCTTGGTACTGGTTGGTCTGCAACCAAGTTGGCGGGTACCAAGTCGGCCCCCCTCTCGGACAACCCGCCATCGTCAGTCGGATCCTGCAGCCTGTCTATGGCGAGGTGCGTATCCAGCGTGACCACATGAATGATTCTGATCGGCGCGGATGTCAATCACAGAGAAAATGCGAAAATTTCTTTCCAGGAGCGTTTTCGTCGCCTCCCTCACCGTTGGTGGATGAGGTAATTACGACGTACGGAGGTTGGAACCTCACCGTGGACAGACTCTTCTTTGCGAATGGTCTTCGTACGTCTTCCTGTTCACCTGTGTGTCTTGTCTGATTCGAAGCTGACGTACGACAGGTGACCCTTGGCGCGAGGAGACCGTGTCTGCGGAGGGTTCGAACACGACCAATACGACGACCCAGCCCATTTACGAGGGTGACGGGTTCCACACCTCGGATCTATCTGCGTCGAATGGGCTCGTCGACGAGACGATCAATGCCACCCAAATGGCTGCGCTCGCATTCATGGAGACGTGGCTTTCATGAAGTTTCGTTTCTTGCTGAAGAAGTAGGAGGATAGTCGTCCTACTTTATGTAAATAAATGGCTTACCTACAATGCTGGCGAAATTTGACTCCAAGAAGTTCGGTCATATGTCAGGAAAACATAGATTGCTAGACAAGATGCGCGCACATATACAGTCAGATAAAAGTTTCAGCTTTATATCAGATAACACCATCTCATACCAATCAAAGAGGACAAGACAGCACAGAAAGATGGTGTGCGCGATACACAGGGAGAGTGAGGCCGAGTTCCTTGTGAGACCACTGGAAACGACTCCACTGCCAGTCTATCCGTCAAGTCCGCTTCGTACGTCAGAAGGGGTGGTAGTCACTGAGTTCACGAGCGGAAGCAACGTATCCACGGTTACCGATCCATACTGGCTTCGCGGCCAGGCCAGTCAACGTTTCACGCAGTGATTGCGCAGACAATGAAGTGGCGTGGAAAGACGGTCCAACTCCCCACTTTACTATCACCTTCGACGAGGACGAACGAAGAGATTGCCAGAGAAATGTCGTTGTCAACACTATCCAACTTGCACGTCCAAAGGAACCCTTATCACCTTCCCACCGAAACCCTTGAAGCCATATTCCTGTATGGTGCTGGCGATTATTATTATTACATGGCTCCCCATTGTACTACTCCCACCGTGCCCAGTTGGGTCAACGTTTCCTACGGTAGCCGTCGTTGGCGCAATGTGGCTCTCAATTATCCCACCCTTTGGAGCCACCTTTTTACCGCCTCACCACACTGGACAGAAGAGCTATTGGCTAGATCGAAGCAAGCGCCATTGAAATTGCATTTTTCTCTGCGCCTGCCTCTCGAAAAATGGGAATTGCACATTTGGGAGCAAGTAATGAATCATGTAGGACGCATCCAAGAGCTCTGCCTCCGCCTGTCAAGACACGATGACAATATCTTTCATTCCCTTTTTTCCTCGTGCGCTCCTCGTCTGTTAAGTCTCGAAATCTCGACAGAGATTCGGCACTCCCATCCTGAGTGGCCTTCTATGTTTAATGGCGATACTCTGGCAGTTCGTAGACTCAGACTTTCAGGCTGTTCAATCCGGTGGCTTCCATCTCAACTGAGTGGCCTGAAAGCCCTCATCCTCGAAGATTGCCCCGTTCTACAAGACATCCCCAGGTTCTTAACTACGCTGGGTTGCACGCAAGGCCTAACATATCTATTCCTCGATCACGCCCTTGCTAGCGCTGCCGGTTTTCTCTCCAGCACGGCGTTCCATGGCTTCCAGAAAATTAACTTACCCCATCTTGCTCGCCTCTTCGTCACTGTTCCACTATCAGCCGTCATCGCGTTGCTCTCCTGCGTAAATATCCCCACGACGACAGAAGTAAGGTTGGAGTGCGGTGACGAAGACGATCCTTCTTCCCTTGATGACTACGCTCCACTTTGTTCATTTGTCACACAAAAAGTCAGCATGTACGGAGATCCGGCGCTGTGCAGCCAGCCAATTCGTTTGTTGAATGTTGGAATTGATCTCGAACAGCAGGAAGTCGTCAAAATTACTTTCAGTACCTCGGAATACTGCACCCATATTTTCAACTGCAGTTATTTCTTCGACAAATGGGATTGTGGCATCCCTCTCCAGATCGTGCTTCATTGGCCCCAATCCATGGAAAACACAGTTTGGGAAGACGTCATAAGCCACATCTCCTGCCCTGCACCTCTATCCACCATTCAGGACGTTTATGTCTCCAATCCTCCATCCTCTCAGGCCTTTTAGACGCTCTCCCTTGGCCGTCTTCCAGGTCTGCGGTATCTTGAACTGTATGATGGCTACATGCCACCCATAGCATCCATACTCTTGTCACCTCGTGATGTCATGGAGGAGGAGAGTGGAGATCCAATCATTGCACCGGAGCTACAAACGGTGAAGCTTCGCAACATTGCGTTTGCGACGGATCCGGAAGGGTCCTCTAATCCGGCCAGACGCTGCGATCTACAATCTCTTCGCGATGCGCTCTCTGCCCGCAAAGGCACTCGCGTTCAACTTGCCATGACGAAGTGTATTCAAGGTGCGCCTTTTTTTTTGTCCAGAAACAGATAAGAGCCCGACATGACGGTATCATGTGCATACTAGGGCAGGGAGCACGGCCTGTGTTGGTCGTAATTGGCACATTAACAACGGTTCGATCGACAGCAAGTAGAGACGCTTGGCATTGGTGACGCCTACCATGTAGATTGGATCGAGACTTGTTAGTTAGGTGTACGATAATATCTCACTTCCTCTGCGCGGTTGATTCACTGAATTTGATTGTCGTTCGTATTCCTGGACCCGTAGGGGACAGGTTTTCACGGTGGAAAGTCGAAGTGCGGAAAATCGTGGGAATGACAAGGTTAATGAACGGCCATTTAGGAAGTTGGATTCAAGCTGAATGCTTGTTGGGGAAATCAGATTTGTGCATGTGATCAAAACTCACACCGGATTCAGGGAGAGTTGATTAAAGTGGTTCGGGGTAACAGGGGATTCAAGTTTCACTTTGCATCCGGCAAACGCCTGTCTTTCGCTTGGCGTTGGTGTGGACCGGGAAAGACCGGATCGAGCAATGTGAAGTATGTTACTTTTGTATACGATAGTACGTTGATGAACTAAGTCGGCGATGGTAAAGTATGTCGTCGTGTACGACTCATGGGATGTGTACATTTATGTTGAACGTGCTGCAAAGGTAGAATCAAATGCCGAGGCTTCAAGCTTCGGTTTTTTGCATTTGTCATGTTTTGGAGCGATTGCTTTCGGCATTCGGTGACGAGCGACTGGCAATCACGATGGGCGTGCTTTTTTGTACTCAACATCATTCTCTCACCACGTCTCACTGAATACTATGGATGATCAGGTTTGTAAAGTCGTTGACGTTTGTGGTCGTGAAACGGACGTTTTGGACGGTTTGGTTTCGGTAGATCGTCTTCGAATGTATTTTGATTTCGTGGATGTCGGTTTGCGAGACCTGCCTCAATCTCAGTTGTGGCCAACTGGACCATTTTTGTATGTATGTTTTCAGAGTGTTGATCAATGTCTGCGTTCACTTCCGTCAGTAACTAAGAAGGAATTGCAGATTATTGCGAGGGCACATGGGTTGAGAGATCTGTCACGTAGTAATAAAAATCAGTTGATGTTTGCAATAAATCATCACGTTTGCCATTGCAGTCACTCTGCACTTCTTTGTCGGTTTCGATCTCTTGCGCGTCCTCGACGACTCTCTGTTCAAGATAAGGTATGGAACCTTGTTGTTCGCGACGATCCTTTTATTGGATATCTTGATGGTCAAAGAGTAGTGTCAAGTCGTAAGTTGCAAGAATACAAACTGGTGTCCTTTCAAGTGGAGGGGAGAGTCATTTCTTCTACTTCGTTGCTTGTGGACATTCCAATGTCTGCGATGTCGCAGGTGAATTTGGATTCGAATGATGCACGACTGATCGTGGCCGATGCGCATCGAATCCCACGTAGTTCATCCAGCACTCATGAATTGTCTGTGGAAGTTTTGTGTTCTCATGTGTGCAATAGTGACTGCGTTACCATCTTCGAATTTAGTCCAAAAGTGACTTTTTCGGTTGGGAACACTCAACGTAACACTCAGACACGACAACGTTCTACACTTCAAATGATGCAAGGGAGTGAATCTCAATCGATATGCGACCGTGTCATAGACGCTAATGTTTTCCCATTTTTTCCTTCACAACAGTTTACGCACGACTTGATTCGCGATTGGCAGTCACGAATGCATCCAGAATTCTGCATTCTTCTTGTCTGTGCAGTCTGTGCACAGAGGTTCCGAACGAGGGATATGCACGAAGTAGATTTAAATACTATCGATCTTGGTCTGTTGCAGAATCGTTCTCTTCCCGTCCATGTGTTACCGACAACGTACAATTTTGAAGCGTATGATAGAGCGATTCTTTGTCCTAAAGGTATGCATGATCGCGATCGTCAGTCTGTCGCAGACATCTGTAGCACTTGTTTAAAAAGTCTGTTGAAAGGTGAACAGCCTATTGATGCAATCGCTAACAACCAGTATTATGCGTTTGCGGAATTGCCACCTGATGTGTCACGAGCTTTCGAAAAATCTTCAATGTTTGACCGAATGTTAGTTGCCAGAGCGAGAGCGACCAGGATCACTTATTTGTTTAACCATAAAGTAGGGGGATCCGAAAATACGCGACAGGGATACATTCGAGGAAATGTGGCGATCTTACCACAGGACACAATTAAACTCAGAAATGTCATTCCTCCTGCGAGAGATGAAATTCGAGAGGCCTTCTGTGCGTTATTCGTTTCTAACGCAGGTAAAGCTACACGTTCCAATGTCGAACGACTTAAACCAGTCTTGGTTAACAAAGGGATCGTCAGAATGTTGTCCACCTTTTTAGTGACGCAAAATCCTTGGTATTCGGAAGAAGTTGAGGTCAATATCGAAAATATAAACGATCTATACAAAGGAGAAGCAGAAGAAGCACTGCCTCGTGCTATTGAAGTGGCTTGTTTGAACATGGATAATCAAGATCATTCCGAAAACAGTTATCGTCCCGCCTATGTGACCGTCCTAAATGACGATACCGTTCAACAGTCGATGGTGATCGAGGCCGTTGGTTATACATCAGGGGATCATTCTCCGATGAATTATCGAAAGATGAAAGCTGCGGCATTGGCCTATTGTTTAGATGGCAAACGATTCGTCCAGGCCCGCAGCGGTTCAACTCTCGTACGTGATAATCATCCTGGATTTCTAGCATGGGTGTTTCCACATCTAGATCCGTTTGGGATCGGTGGATTCCATACCGAAGGATCAGACGGACATCATAAATTGTCATTTGCACGAAAATTACGCAACTTGGTGCTTCAAGACAACTCTCCGTTTGCGAGTGATCCAAATTTTGCATACGTTTGTTGGAATATGTTGCAACGCAAAGAGCTGAATACATCGTTGTCTTTTCGCATTTCCACTCAAGATAAGGTTGCACTCGGTCAAGTCTTGTATGAGATCGCGCCAGCACTGACAGAGCTAATGAAACGTTGGGAGTCCAATCCTTGGGCTGAAGCAAAAACTGACTTACAGAAACGAGCCTTGTACATTCTCGGGCGATTACAAAATGTTACTAAGTTTCTGAAAGGGACGACGGGCCACATGTTGATGCTTCGAAACGAATGTCGTGGTCTGTTTCGAGAGTACGGTACTCCGACATTTTTCATAACAATCAATCCTGCTGACTTGTATCATCCTTTGTTCGGTCTGTACGGAGGAATTGATGTACGTACCTGGCAGGCAATGCCATTGGTCGATCGAGCCGCTTTTATCGCTAGTAATCCGCATGTAGCTGCTCGAGTTTTCGATGAGATTGTCAACGCTTTTCTGGATATTGTGGTGGGTAGAAAAACTCGAACATGTGGCTTGTTCGGAAAGTGTTCCGGATATTTCAGTACAGTTGAGGCACAGGGCAGGGGGACATTACATTTGCATCTGTTGTTATGGATTCACGGCAACCTCAATCCACAGGCTTTAAGGGACCGAATGGAAGACGATCCAGATTATCAACAACTCATGTTCCAATGGTTAGAGACTTTTATCAAATGTGGTTTTCCTCGTCAAACGGAGACTGTGCACTGTTTGGCAAACGAAAAACCATCTCTTCCAGAAGGCGAACTAGATCCTCGAATGTTAGACGTTCCTCTTATTGATAATCTGTCAGAAGAGGATTTCGAAATGGAATTTCGTCGGATCGTCACTGATCTTGTAAGTGTGTGTAATTGGCATGTTCATACGGAGACTTGCTGGAAACATTTGAAACCTGGAGATCCGCGGGATGATACTCATTGCCGGATGCGTATAGATGGCACCGTTCGACCGACGACGGTAATTGATCCCGAAACGAAATCAATTTTATTGAGACGGTTACACCCTTGGATCAACAATTACAATGAAGTCTTGATATTCTTACTACAGTGTAATATCGACATTAAGTACATAGGATCTGGCCCGGCAGCAAAGGCTTTGGTGTTTTACATCACAGATTATATTACCAAGAGTAGTCTCAGTGTTCATTCGAGTCTGGATGCAATCAAGTATGCATTTCATAAAACAGAAGCTGCTTACTCAAATGGAGACGAAAGTCGGTCTCAGTCCAGAGAATGTACGTTTTTTGTCAAATCAGTGCACGCGTTATTAGCCGGTCAAGAAATGTCGCATCAACAAGTAATGAGTCACATTGTAGGTGGTGGTGATCATTACACATCTCACAATTTTGTGACACTCAGTTGGGACCATATCGATCGGGGAGTGGCTGCTATAGAAAGCGGATCGGTGGACAGCGACCGGCCTGACGTTGTTGTGTCTGTTGATCAGAACGGTGTAACGTCTTCAGATATCCTTTTAGATTATCGCTTTCGTTGCGTCAGTCCAGAATATGAAACTCTCAATCTGTGGAAATACGTCCAAAATGTAGAAAAAATTCGCAGACGTACACGAACGGAAGTTAATTCGCTTCTGGATAACCATACTCTTGTTCCACAATCTAATACATTGAAACGTGGTAGACCTGCTAAAATTGTCGGAGATTTTGCGGAGGAACATCCTCAAAGACGGACTCACGTCACCAAATTTCGGACTACTTCTCATGTCATTGCTATCGTAGGTCGTCGGCTGCCATTACGAGACTGTGAAACTCATCCTGCAAGTACAGAAGAATGGTGCAGGGCCATGTTATGTCTGTTCAAACCTTGGCGTAATTTGATTGATCTGAAATATACAACAGAAACATGGGAAGAAGCTTATTTCCGACATTCGTTCGATGTCGACAGCAAACGGATAATAGAGAATATGGACATCGAACGACAATGTGAAGATGCACGTCATCATTTTCGCGAAAACGATCAAGATTCTTCTTGGACGGGATTGCGTAACACTACTGAAGTATCGCATAGTGACTCAGAAGAAGCGACATGGGAGTCGTTGACTGCAGCTTTAATGGACGATGGTTGTCTGGAAGAAAGTGAGAACGACGAGTATTTGATGAATAACCCTGATGTATCTGTGGTGAGCAAGGAAGATTCTGAAGTTCAGCAAGTGTTGCGTGTACTCAGGAAATCTCACATCATTTTCAGCGCTGCTGAAGTTATCGAGCCAGAGCTCTTGTCACAGCATGATATAGTGATGGACATGAATCAAGAGTTCGATAAAATGTTAGATGAATACAAAACCGAGATGCAGAATCGTCGTAAACGGAAGGAACGGAGCGATGACAACGAGGTTGAAAATGGCAATAGCTCGAAACGGTTAATGCGTGAAATGTGTGATCCAGATATATCAATTCGTTCTCTGACACATCACGTAGGCTCAGAACGAGAGGCTATGTTTGCAATACTGTCTTCCATCATCGACGATAGTGGCATTCGTAATAATCCAGAACAGCTTAGAGCAATGCAAATTATCGGCAAACATGTTATCGAAAAAGACGATTCTCAATTGTTAATGTATATTGCAGGTACCGCAGGGACTGGGAAAAGTCATATCATTGATGCGGTAGCTTCTTTATTTCGCGAAATACATTCCAGTCATCGTCTAAAAGTTTCCGCTCCCACAGGATGTGCTGCAGTCCTCGTCCGCGGAAACACCATTCATGCTTTGACTGGACTACCACAACGTAAAGGACGAATCAATCAGTCTAATCTAGAACAGATCTGGCGTCATGTTCGCTATCTCATCATTGACGAAATTTCAATGGTATCGGCCAAATTGTTAAGTGACATCAGTCACCGTCTGTCTTTGGCAAAATCAGCTGATCCCGTGGCTAGTGGCAAACCTTTCGGAGGAATAAACATCATTTTTACTGGCGATCTTGGTCAGTTGCGACCTGTCGGTGAACAGCCGGTATACAGCTACAGGCTCGTCAAGAGACTATATCCATCTACAACTGAGACTCCACAAGGTCAATCATCTTTACATGGCGCGTACCTATGGCGTTTAATTAACGTGGTTGTCGTCTTGCGTAAAAACTGGCGTGCCCGTAATGATGCGCCGTACACGAATCTGCTCACACGTATCCGATTAGGGATCGCATGGACAGCGGAATCCGAGATGAGTGACATTCAAAAAAGTGATGGTGACAATTATTGTTTGTCTGACTATGATACTCTGTGTTCGCGTTTAATCGATAACGTTTTGCAGTCGAACCCTTCAGAAATAGAGTTATTTCAAGACGCACAGATTATTGTGGCTACTAAAAGACTGCGCGATGCGATCAATACAGCGAAAGCCAAATTGTTAGCTACACAATTGAAACAACGTTTGCGTTTGTACAGATCGTCCGATTACAAGCAAAGAAAACTCGTTCCGAAGAATGTCCAACAGCTTTTATGGAAATTGCCTTGTAACTTAACTGAAGACTCTCTTGGTTCTTTGCCTTTGTTCGTTGGCATGCCTGTCATTGTCACGGAAAATTTAAGCATCGAATTTGGGATAGTAAATGGCACATTAGGAACCGTTCACGATGTTATTTTTCGCTCCGACGACGACAACGAACGTTACGCGACGTGTGTCTACGTCAACGTACCAAAGTGTAACATCAGGATTGTGGATGGTTTACCTGATGTTGTGCCAGTATTACCTACGAACACAAGTTTTCAATATACAGACGGAAGAGGTGGAAATTATTCCATTTCGCGAAAACAGGTACCTCTGCTTCCCGCTTTTGCATACACTGATTATAAGAGTCAAGGAAAATCATTGGAACGTGTCATAGTCGATTTGACTAGTTGCCGCAGCCTCCAGAGTGTGTACGTAATGTTATCCCGTGCCGTGGGCTTACAACGAGTTCTGGTCCTCCGATGGTTTCCACCTCACAAAGTTTATCAACGACTCTCAGAAGATCTCAGACAAGAATTAACGAGAATTGACGATTTAGATCGCATAACACTAATGAACATGACTTAAAGAAACTAACGCTTCTTTCTCCTCTTCACCGCCTCTACCATCCCAACTCTTCATTTCTTCACAACTCCTCCGAGGCATCGATATTCCAAAAGACAAAAATCTGGCATCATATTCATACACTTCGTTCAGCTCCTTCGACAACTTAGCTTTCATGCTTCATCATCCAGCTGTTTGCAAACAGGTTTCGAAGCTACTTCGTGCGCCCTTCATCGTTAAAAGGGGTCTGATTGGCTCACGGTCTCCGCGACAGGTATTCCCACCCAAGACCCAGAGAGGTGCTTCACGTGTTTCAAAGCAGCGTAACGGCGACCGGCTAGCTACAATCTGCGAACGCTCAACTTTCGGCCGCCAAGGAACAAATAGACATCCTGGGTCGTACGGGCAGCGAGGTCGATTTGGACATTCCATGGAATGTTGGCATACGTGGTCCTTGCCATCTGCAACGCACCACTCGATGGGATTCGTACGCACATCAAATCCTCGTGCGATATACTTCAAGTAACAGCGTACAACGCGACTCGGAGGGACGTTGTCTTTGTAACGGATGGAATTAGTGAGTGCGCGGAATTTGGTGGTGAGTGTCGGATAGGCTGAAAAGAAACCTTCTGACGTGAAGTAGTTCATGACTGCCGTCAAATGGAACTGGAATATGGGGGAAAGGGATGACTCGGTAGATGATTCGATGACGTCGATGTGACGGTCACCATTGGTGAGTGTCGTAACGGACGCAATCGGTTCATGGTATGGATAGGCACTACGTCTTTTTTGGACAGGCTTCAACGGAGCGTAGCCATGCGCACGGAGTCGATCGACAACGCGACCCACGCGATGTCGAGGCACATAAAGATCGATGTCTTCTGGAATCCAAGCATGTGAGGGCTGGAAAACCTGCAACGCCATCGATCCTGATACCACAGCTCGATGAGCTCGGAGAATTCGTAAGAAATCTTTCCTTTTCACTTGAAACGGCAAGAGACAATTATCCAGACGTTCATCTATCGCTTCATGCATGAATTTGTAGTTTTCAAAGGAGGTGGCACCATAGAGCATCATGTCGGCGATTGACATATTCTCTACGACTTTGGCAGCCATTTCAGTTGGAAACGCTCCAACTAGCCTGCCATCATGGCTTATACACTACGGTGAAAGTGAGCAACTATCTTTGAGATATTCAACGTACTGACCACCTCCATCTGGTCGCAATGCGAACTACTTTTGTTGGCGTCCATACAGAGTTCTTCATACTTGTCGTCCTTCCCAACGAACCATTAACTACGTGACAAGAAGCACTTTGTATATGGACACACCTTCATAACTTCGTCGGTCAAACAAGACATTGTGGACGGCTTGACGACCACTGCCGCCTGCAGGTTTATACCTGTTTGCTTCCTCGTCAACAGTCCAAGATCTCACACCGGGGATCACCGATTAGTGTCAGGTGATGATTTACATCTTTGTGGATTCGAGACCGTGCCTGAGAAATTGTACATAGCCAAAGAAAGTATCATTTTAAGATAACAAGATCTCGCTCGGGTGGAACGTTTCCAACATATCTCGGCTAACGTTCATCTCTCTGCCAACGTTTTTTTCTCTCTTTCAGCTTCAAAATGTCTTTTGTTTCCCGTGCGTACACTCACATCGTTTCTTGTCCAATCTTTTTATCTGTGTTCTTTCACTTCTGATATGCAACGCGGTCAGATCATCCAAATATGTTGGCGAAAAATTTGTGGAACGAAACACTGGTCGCACCACTGAAAAAGGACAGCATGGTAAACAAGAAACCTGCTGAAGCTGTTCCATGTTCGTACGAAGAAGTTTGTGAATGGGCCATCGTTGCCAACAAACCCGTCATTGTCGATCGTACCCGGCCATATGTCGTCCTATACAAACGACCATTGGACTCGGACGCTTCAACTATCTATCCTGTGTCTATCCGTTTACAAGGTTTCTTAGGCGATCATAATCTTGCATTGTTTGGCACCTGGGATGGGTGTGCTTTTCATTTTCGTGCCGTTTTACACTATATTAATAACTGCACATTAGAACTGAAAAGGGTGCACCGTCCGCAATACAATACATTAATCTTCGTTCTGGTGGCCACGTCGAAATTTGGAAGGCCTATACAAATGCCATCAGCCACGTTCGCGCCCTGGTACACGCCACTCTAGGAGGAACTGAGACATCCAACGTGACGGACGGTCCACTCCGTGCACAGCATCGAGTTTTCACTAAAGTAAAATTGTCATGGAAATTGTATTGTATTATCGAAACTGACAATGGCTCAACCGACCAGGTGACTAATTCGACAAAAAATCTGAAAAGTATCGTATCCATCGTTGAAGATCCCGGGAATCGTACTCTGCCCTTATTGCCGAATTGGAGAATAACTGACCGGGTACGCATTGGCAGATGGGGCGACGACAAAGCGTTAGCATGCCCTCCGACTGTTTTGCGAGAAGGCGACTTTGTCGATGTTGGCGTCTCCATTGACATCTTTGCTCTCAATTCCGCTCGCAAACTTCATCCAACGCAGCACAGAGGCATCATTCGCGCTCACCTCAACATTGAACACGTTCTACAACTATGTCCCGCAGAGAAAGCATCTCAGGTATGGCACGCCGCCTCTGTCTTAGTCCATTACCCCTTATTCCGTGACTAGTTCACCATCCAATCTTCTTCCGTTCCAACAGACAACGGCAACCCAGTAGTCAATTATGGTATTACTGCTCTTGACTTCTGAAAGTGTTCACTTGTCACTTGTAACGTCTCGCATCTGTATGACGTGCGTGGCGAATGAAGCATATGGTCTTGACACTGCTCACTTTCGTCTCTATAATTTCCGTCGTCGTTCCAAGTTGCCCGTGCAGTCTGCTTGCAGGCGCACTCAGTCGTAACTCATTTTGGAAAGCTCAAATAGGTCGGAATGGAATAGTGAACGCCTACATTACTCGTCTCAGTTTTGTCTCTGTAACATCCTTCCTCGACGTCGTCCCTTCTTCTCGGTTACCTCCAATGACAGGTTGACGATGACAGATCAACACTGACTTCATCACTCAGCGCTGATTCATCTCGGTGACCGTCGTCCGTTCGACTCGGTAACCTCCAATGGCAGTTTTACGATGACTGATCAACGCTGACTTCATCACTCAGCATTGTTTCATCTCAGTAAGCTCCTTCGTCATTCTTGGGACCAATTACCTCGCTCTTGTCTACTTTGTCTCGGTGAATTCCGACACCGATACAGCAGCATCAAGACATTTTCGACTTACGCGTACCCTCGCTGCGTACCATCGTCCGCTCTCCTTCCTCATGCCCACTCGACTTAAGCGAAAACGCAATTCTTCCTCCGATGACGAAGACCGCTCTACAAAGTTGCGTTCCCGTTGTATATGATGCTCGACATTCTTTAATAGCATTTAGAAGACATGATGTCACAGAGGCAGCATCATCCCTCTCTCCGGCGACTGCTTCCTCGACTCAACTTAGTGACTTCCCTACTGAAGACGCATCGGAAGTGAAGACCAATCACACTCAAGGAACTTGCTTCTCTTGATTATCGTCACATGTAACTAATGCTAACTTTACAGATGACACTCCTTGCTCTCCGCCTCCTCTCACTGCGGCCGAAAAAGGTAAAAATCGAGAGATTGAGGAAATCGGGCTTGCAGAAAAAGAAAATTGGCTCGTTCCTGTCTCCACGCCTACCGAACGAAATACTTCAGTGGCTTCTGCCAACACGTATCCCATTCCAGATGTCGAACTACCAGTGACCTTGCATCCCGATCTGACAGCAAGATATTCTACCAAAACTATTTCGTACGCTACTTCTCTCAACTTCATTCGTTGTGATTGACAACTACTCCTTCAGCCGCTTCAATGCAATTGTTAATTTCGCTTCTGACGATCTTAACGTTTACACTATAGAGAACATTCCAAGTTCCTATACGTGGGGCGAGAAACGATCTCTCACATCCAACACGCCTTTCATCTGCAACGCAAAGAACGAGCCAATTACTGTTTGGACCTTAGGATCCATTACAGAATCAACTCTTGCTAACTGCGATGCTAACGCGAAAACGCATGGGATAGCTGTGATGCCGTTATCGCAAGGCACAGGCGACGAAACAAAACGTTTGATGGCAAGACTGAAAAGTCCTCCTTCACGTATGCCCTCGAACTTCTGTCTTCTCATGTCATCGCTCACAAACGTCAGGTGCAATCGGTGACTGGTCCGACGTGAAATCAACCTGTTTCATAAAAACCATATCCGACAGCGGTGAAAAAGCCAGTTATTTTGTTGACTTTCTTCACTGTACTCTGACTCACAATAGTGTGCAATTGCTTTCAACATGGTATATGACGGACGCATCAAGTATTCTAATAACAAGTCGGAAATGGAGGCTATTACTGCATCGACACTCCAATATGGTGATGTCGTTCTCGTCGAATCACGCATTCGCAGGTGGTCAACTAAAAAAGATTCATCTGACAAAGGTTGGACGGAGTGGGGAGTCAAATTTGAGCTCTTGTGTGTTTCTCTACTCCACCTTGCTATCCACGCAGAAATGCCTCAGCGTTCGAAAGATGTTCAAGTATTCCGTATCTAACAAAGTCACCAAACCAAAAAAATTGTACTATCATAATCATCTTCATCGCTTGCTTGTCATTCGTAATGAGACTCAGAATTTCATCTACATGGAATCTGTGTTCGTTTATAAACTATCAATGCAAACAAATTTCCCCCCAAAAAAACGATGGCAACCATCATCCACGCACAACGAATTGATTCACACATCCGCAACCATAATCCCGTAAGACTCCTCGTCTTTAAAATGCTTTCGCTAACAATTATGTTTTGGATTCATAAAGGAATTCCCAAAGACATTTAACGGCGTTTACTTTGCCCCTCGGGCTCGGTTGCCTATGCTGGTCACCATTCCAGTCACTGCAGAATACGAATCCGCGCCGCTATTTGACCGACTCCTCCCACAAGTCTACTTAAATGCAGAACCCGGCATCCCCTACGACGTAGATGCTAATGATAGTGGTTCGGAGTCTCCGCCTGCATCCCAACACCAACGTCACGAATACGAATCTACTCATATTTCTATCTGTCCTTCCATTCGCCGAGTCGTTATAAACGCCGTGCCTGGCGGTACACACGAAAATGCTATCATCCGTCTCGACAACCCCCTCGCCCTGTACTATGTATCTCCCGCAGCAAGCGATCCCATTCAACATCCCCAAAACGTCCTTCTCCACAACATCCAGGTCAAATATTGTAACGCCGCTGCACGACCTCTCGCTGGTGGCCTAATCGTCGTATCTCTATCGAACATCAGACATCACGTTGTGGTCGATACTTCATATGAACATATGAAATACATTGAGCTAGTCACCGCACTGTGAGTAGTCTATTTGACAACGATCGTCAACAACGCTCATCTGCTCAGTGCTCTGCGATACGGCGAATCTTTAATGTAAATGAGTTTTTTCGTAATTGGTCCACACTTGTACTGTAAATGTAGCTAATGAACCATGGGTCACTCAAACGGCCATGACAATATACGAGTCCACGTAATCAATACGGGGTCCAGGGAATGCCCGGAGGGCCTTGATATGATGCAATTGATTGTTGTCGGTTCGGCTTTCCAGCAAGACGCACGTGGCGTCGTATGAGAATATTTGTACAGTGCAGTGGATCTATCAGTGTATTTTAGGTGATAGACTTGTGTAAGAGTTTTAAACGGGAAGCGTGTCAATTTTCTGGATGATTGATTGTCATACTTGAAATCTGTCCTCGGATCCGGACCCAGCGACTCGACTCTGGGGATAAAAAGTTGCTGGGATACTCGCTCATTCCACATATTTCGCAACAAGTGACTGCATATACACACACACATATCGACTTCCTATCCTAACCCTCATCAGACCGATGGCTCTTTCCTTCGTCTAGAACTCACTCCTGGAACCCACCCACGCTGCGCACCGCCTCGACCAACCGCTGATACTCGCGCAACAGCTCGCCCACCTCGGACACCCGAATATCCTGCTCCGTGCACTCCACAAACCGACGGTGCGGCGGAGGAAGCAGCGCCCGACCCACCCCCACCGTCTGCCCCCGCGCATCCCCACCCTGCACGCGCCGCGACACCTCCGCCACGCCATGCGTCAGCCGATCTGTCAAATCCGTCAACCGCTTTCGCCGCAGCCCCGTCCCCGTCCCCGCAGACGAAGGCACACCCCTCGCTTTCCTGCGCGCCGACGTTCGCCCGCTGCTCAACATGCTCTCAAAGCTCCGGATGCTCTTCGTGTCAGGGACTTGCTCCGAGGCGCCTTCCTCTCCCTCTTCTTCCGGCTCTCCTTCCTCGTCTTCCTCGTCCTCTTCACTCTCGTCGTCCTCGGATGCTTCCTCGGACTCGTCCCCAGACTCCCCATGCTCGCTCCTATGCGACCTCAACGATGCCGGCCGCGACGACGACACCTCGACCAGCTCCCGCTGTCCCTCCTCCTCGGGGTGACTCTGTCCCCTTGCCTTGCCCGGTCCCCCCGGCAACGCCGCCGTCAAGCCCGCGATCGAAAACCCCGTGTCGCGGCGGAGCAAACCAAGCCCGGGTCGAACCCCCCATTGCGCCGTGGCGTCCGTCTCGCCAGCGGCGACGCTGCTCGTCGATGCCCCCATTGCGGCGCCCGACCCCGACACAGACAAGGGCGCTGAGCCAGGGGCAACGCCGTTTCCACCAGGGTGACCCGCCGTCTGGGCCGGCAACAACGCGCGGAGGACGCCAAAGGAGGTGTCAAAGACGCCCGAGATGACCTTGTTGGCTGACCCGGCGATGGCGTCGACTCCCTGCCCGACGCGCCCGCGTAAACTCGCGGGGTGCTCTCCGCCTAACGAGTTCGGTGTGATCGTCGACTCGGGGATGTTGGGTCGTGTGATGGGCGCCAAGTCAGCCGTGCTGAAATGCACGCGTGAACGAGCGAGGAAGAATGGGTCGATAGAAACTGCGTACCTGAGGACCTTTTTTTCGCTCTCTCCAAGCCCAAGAGCACCGAGATCGACGTTTTCAAGAAATTCGGCGACGGCCATGAGGTTAATGAGACAGTAGCTCTCTTCTCCGCCAAAGGACTGGTTACGAAAACGTTGCGTAAAGAGGAGGTGGGATACAAGTCTGGACGGATTGGCTTTGACGACGGAAAAGATGAGTATGGGAAGAAGAACGTCTCCGGAGACGGGCGAGGGTGTCGATGCAGGGACGGATTCGGAAGAAGGTGCTTCTGTGATGATGGTTGGTTGATATGGGGAAGTGGAGAGATGGATAGTAGGCATCGATGGACTTTGCATCTTGGTTGACTCGCGGGGTTCGGAAACGGAGGGTGCGCTGGCGGGTTCGGAGGTGCAGGAGGGAGTGTGGTCGTCTTGACTTTTCAGACGAATGGGCGGAATTTTACAAAGTCCATCTATACACTGTCAGAACCGAATGGACATGTGGAGAGACAAGCATGCTGACCAACAACAAGCTTATGGGCAGCGACCAATACAGCCGCCTTCTCGCGGGGTGAGCGAGCGGAAAGATCTAGCTGGGCCAGCGCTACGATGCGAGGTGAAGACAAGAAACTAGAGAGATGCATCCCACATACTCTGTCCACACGCACGGACCACCGCATCCACCGCTTCGTGGTTCGCGTCGCCAATATCAACATCAAGATGTTCGAGACCCAGATCCAACACGTTGAGCGCAGCTATTCGACTTGAAAGGGCTTCGTTGTGCGACGCATCATCCGAAGTCGACAAAAGGAATAGCCTGTGCAAGGATTTGTATGAGCAGAACAGCACTTGAAAAGGTCTATGCCTGCCTATCATAGAGGAGCGTACACAAGGTAGCCTCGATCGTTTCAAGGACGTCGCGTATCTGCACTTCGTCGACTTGCACCGGTGCCGGTTCAGCATCTGGACCGTCTGCTCGCCCATGACCTCCGCTTCTCAACTCGGTTTCCACGGTCCTATAAAATGCCTGAAATTTGTCGGCCAATTCGTCTGGCTGATCGAGGGTTCCGTTGACCGCATACACGACCCGATTTGTGTTCCCACCGATATCCTGCAACTTTTTCTTTCCGGCGGGCAGTTTGATAAAGGGAAAGCGGGCGACGGCGAACGTGTGTACGCGTTCTACGATCCATGGAGGATGGTCATTGAGGGCAATGGCGATCTCGCCCTTGAGGGCGCTGATGATGCCTGTGGCGATTTCAGACCTGGAGATGGCGGTGTCGATGACGATGGCGGAGATGTCGATGGTGGAGTCGGAGTCGGTGGGTGTGGCGGTCGTGGGAATGAGTGATGGTGGTGGCGTGGAGGGTCTCTGGCCAAAGAGAGATGCAAAAGGCATGGATAGGCGGGCTGAAGAGGATGCTGAGGTACCACGGACGCCAGGACGGGGGGGTAAGGGCGGTTTCGTCGCTCGGGAGGGGAGGGGAATGGAGGCGGTAAAGGCAGAGACGGTGAACGACGGGTAGGACGACTCTGGAGGCCAAGGGGGAAGTGGGGGCAATGCATCGAGCGACGCGGGGCGCGACGCAGATGGGGACCAGAGGCCATGGAATGTCTTTGTGGAGCGGTGCAGGGTGGACCGGAATGTGAGCGAATCACTGCAGGGGAGAGATGAGCTGTGTGGGCTGTTCGTGATGGGACGACGAGGACGTACTCGAGGATATGCCCACGGAGACCCGACAAGGATACTACGGCTGTGTTTTGCCTGGATGTGAGATCGCAGAGGACGAGATGGTCCTGCACGAACTCTGGGGTGATCGGGTCCGAGGTCGACTCGGCGGGGAGGAGGAGCGTCGCCTACGTTGGTGAGAGGGCGGACAGTGTGGGACGAAGTGGGGAATACGTACCCTTGATTTGGTGAGGGCGTTCCATATCTCGGACCAATCGTCGGACGAGTCGCCTTCGTACGAGACTTTTTCGAGAATGGCCCACCCGATCGAGGTGGGGTCGAGACCAAGGGACCGAAGGGTGGCCTGGTGGGGTTTGGCGGGCGTCGTCGTCGGCTGGCGTTGTTGTCGCGGGGTATATGGGACGTATTTGGCGGGGTCGAGAGGTGTTTGAAGGGGGTGTGCGGGGAGGGACATCAGGGTTGTACACAAACGACGACGATGCCACCAAGTCGACTCCGCAAGCCAGACGCGGCGTACAACGACAAGAATGGATTCCGCGAGTCCGGCGGTGCGCCCATCGACAAGGACAGTCCAGACGATCTCACGATACGAAACGTGCGTTTCGCGCTGTACACGCTGGCCACCAAAGGGACTCTCGTTCCGTCGTATGTACATACTACTACTTACTATTCCAAGTACGCACTGTTGGACAGGACAGGGCTGATGTGGTCGTTCTACAGGCGTGAAACGCTCCGGAAGCTTGGCGAATCAAAGACACAGCCCGTCGAGACCGTCGACAGTCTGACGGACAAGATCAAGGAGCTCAAGAAACAGCACGCGAAGGATCTCGAGCACCTGTTCAGGTTTCAGGCGTCCGAGTACCAGCAGGAACTCGACGACCACCGTCTCTGCCACGACGACGCGTACATGGTCATCGACGAGCAGTACCCGGACCAGGTCGAGTTCAGACAAGCCCTCTCGGTGCGTCTCGAGATCTCTCGCCTGTTCATGGCTTGGCTGACGATGATCACCGCTAGGACCTGGACGACCGCGTACTCAAGATGGACCGGTTCAAGCGGGACATGGACGACGGCCTGTCCACGCTGCGATACACACACTTGATGAGGCTGACACGGCTGCTCAAGAGACGGAACGAGCTTAAATCGCAGGACGTGGCTGCACGACAGAAACGAGATGCGTGGTTCCCGCAGACGCCACTACAATACCAGCACATCACGGAGCGGGACCATCAGCTGCGTGTGGCACGGTTCCTGACAAGCTCGACGACGGAACAAGAAAAGATGAAGGACGAGTACAACTGGCCGTCCCTGGCTGTGCAGCCCCTGCTGACAGCGTACAAAACCAATGTAAGTCTGATGCACAATGATGGGAGCTGTCTCTCTTGACCGTGTTTGAACAGCATGTCTTTAGGGAGGAGGTGAACGGCGCTGTCGATGGGCTCATTGTCGGTGATCCGAGACGGAGATGGTTAAAGCCAAGAGAGTTCACTCGGTTTGAGCCCGTTTCATAGTTTAAATCGGAGATTGAAAATATAATAGAATAGATCTACAAAGTTAACTAACTAAAAATGCTGTACAGACACTTCACCGCATACTTGTCAGGGGCTGTTCCATGTTTCGATCCTGCCATGATCAGTTTATAAACACACCAAGAGATAGTTCTCAACAAGAAAAAAAATCATGGCACCCGCTGGCGACGTGGTAACCACCATCGTACACAACCTCATCCACGACATGAAGGCCCTCGAGACTGCTCTACACCGCTGGAGTTGCGCCCAGGCAACACCACAGGACGTCAGCGATTGCTACGTCCAGTTTGGCGTAGAATTCAACGCAGTCATTCACGCATTCGAGGACTACGACATCCCAACTAGGTACGTCTCATCCCGTGACACCCATACAAGACCGGTCATTCACCGCACACCCAGCGATCTGCACCCCATACCGACACGGCTACGCTCGGCCCTAGAAGAGTGTCTCGGCGAGGACCCCTCGGTCGCAGCGCTGGATCGCTACTTGCCAGAGATACGCCGCCTTCTCACAGAGCTCCTCCATGGTCTCCGTGCAAAACAGCCCGCTTGGCGCAATGCCGCAACCCGCTCACCAACGCCCACCTCCATGCGACCCCAGGCGCGCTTCCCTCCCTCCCCCCTTCCTTGATCACCATTCCCGCTGCTATCGTGGTATGCGTTTGAGACGCACTGGCAATCTCTATCACGTTGTAGGTAGTACGTTTCATCCCATATTTATTTCTTCATAATTATCCCCCTTATTTATCTATAACTATTCACGTCTCCCACTTACGAGTTCCAAATACAAAGACTCTTTATACAGCGCTTTCCGCGACTTCTGCGGTACACTCGACCTCCACAAACGCCCCCTTGGGCAGGGCTGCGACACCAACGCACGTCCTCGCAGGCATCGCTTCGACTCCGTTGAAAAACTGGCACACACCACATCATTCCACGCTCGTGTTGCCGCAACGAAAACACATACCTCTCTGTACACATCGTTGAAGGCGTCATAGTCGCGCGCCATGTGTGTCAAGTAGACAGTCACTTTGACAATGTGTTCGAGACCAGACCCTGCGCCTTCCAGGAGCACTTTCATGTTGGTGAGCGCAGCCATCTAGAGGAGGATGTAGAATCGTGACGATCGTCGATCATCCGGATCAGCGAGGGTACCTACGGCCTGTAATTGTACACCGCCAACGATGAGGCGTTCTCCGTCGCATCCGATGCTTCCCGAAACATACACATGTCCGTTGGAGATCACTGCCTGGGCTGTAACACGGGTGAGACCGATCACACGACTAGGGCAGCAGACGCACAGTAAACGGGGAGAGCTGGGATGGCTCCAGGAAGGTCGTTGAGGATTTGCTTGGGCATGACGGTAGAGGGAAACAAAGCGGGGAAGAAAACGGACAAGGCATAAGTGCTATTTATCCCTTGTCCGAATCCGGTTCCCGGAATTCGAGTCGACCGAATAACGAGTCCGCATGGGGCTTAGTGGGTTGATGTCGATGGACAGCTGTCTCGGTGGCGCTCTTCCAATTATGCCACACTCCCAGAGATCAAGGAAGTCCCCATACTGTTTATCAGCCTAGTCAGACGAGCATAACGGGTCATTCCATTAATCGATTAATCAGCTACGAGAAGACAAGCCTGAAAAAGGCTGACAACATTCCGGACAACTCACCACCAGCGTCACCGATGCGCCGTCAACACCTCGCACAGATCGTTGGAAAAATGATACATGTACCCCTCCCCACCGATGGTCCCATCGTAATGCCCCGCCAGCTCGTCCACCAACGTGATCAAGTACGGCACGTCCGCGTCCCCGATCACCCCCGTCCCATCCGGGTACCACACCTTGCCTTGCTCGACAGCCCATCGCCATCGCTGTCGGCCGTTCACATCGACCCGCGTGCGGTGGGAAAAGAGTGGACTTACCAGGTAACGTATCAGTTCCTTGTCTCGTGGCATCACGTACTTCCAGGCGTCCTCGTCTCCCGAACAAAAGATACACAGCGAGTCGCGCGCGTACGGGCCGACACCCGGGTAGCGCAATCGAAGCACGGCGCGTTCATCAAACAAGCGCGTTCGAGAAAATTCCGACGTGTCTTGGTCCTCGAGGAAACGTTGCGAAACGTCCTTGAGCCAATGCGCTCGTTTGTTGTACAACCCCAGCGGTCTGAGGAGCTCGACGAGCTCGGCCTGTGGTGCTAGCATCTCAACATTGAGCCTCGGTGGACACTAGGTAAACGCGTTCATGAACCCACCGTGCACGAGATCCTGGGGTGTTGGCCAGCGCGACATAATCTTGCAAAAGACCGGAATGGCTGCTTTCCCAGTCGTCACGTTGAGCAATTGTACGGCGATGAGCACCTTCCACGGGTCGTCCCGTACACTCTCTGGTCGTCCTCGCTCGTGATTGAAGTGGGAGCGTAGATCAAAAGTACCCACCTTGTACAAGTATCGGCTTTAGTCGTCTCAACATGATCATGAGCTCTTCGAATAGCCCAGGGTTATCGTACCAGGTCGGGTCGTTATCATCTTCCAGCAAGTCGTTGGATGAACGGTCCAGCGGAGGGTACTCAAAGTCTGACGATTCAACATACACAGGGAGAGTATACACAGGAGAACTGGGAGGTGTCAGAACGGTGTCGTTCCCCGGGACGGAACCAGACACGCGCGCGAAATACTTGGACGTCGTCGGCGGTGGAATCGGTTCCTGCGCCTCTGTGATGGAACGTGAAATCTGAGCACGATCTCTGGGCGTGGACCTGGTACTGGTTGGTGGGGAGGGGTAGTAGTGCGAGGACGTCGTGCACCTCCGTGACTTTTTGTCGCGGACGATCTCTACAGCGTCGAGCACTATACGACGACGACGAGTAAGACGTGTCGGGGTGTCGGACACGTAGGAAGGTCGTCCGTGTCCGCTTCCAAACGTGCATGGTGTGTACGAGCGTGTTTTTTTCGTGTCGTGAAAGTGAGTGGGCAACGCGTCCTCGTCGCTCAGAGGTACGCGGTGTCGGTAGCGGGACTGAACACGGGCAGAGTCGGGCGTATAGGCGAACGAGTGCATCCGTTGGACGGGAGACTCTTGGGCCACTGTGAGTGTCATTGGGTCATTTGAAAAAGTCCGAGTTGGAGTCTGAGATCTGAGTGGTGACCGATCCCGGGTAGTACAGCACTCCCAGCTGAGGCTTCCGTATCGACCAGCTGGTTCAGCCTGTTTACAACGACAACACTTTGGACTCCAATGTTTCACGAAGCTGTTCTAAACCAGTCACTACAGCCTACAGACCAATCTGCCACCTGAGAGTCAATCGCAGTATGACGCATCAAAATGATGACACGGGACCATTCAGCTTGTTGACGTTGAGTGACCGCGCTTCAAGTCGACGTGCCAACTGGTAACATGGCATGACATGTTTGACATATGCCATGTCATGGTGCGGTTCCGTACTGATCGTGCTCGCATGAACACCCCGCTGTTCACGGAATGATGATACAACTCGAACGCGGATTGCGTGACGCCTTCCGTGGTACATACGCCGCATGCCAGTGAACAGATGATCATGCGTAGGCTGTACACGACCAAACCCAATCTCGCAACGAAATCGCACATCTCGCCGAGAATCGGGATCCGTGGGGGTACGGTCTTTTTCCTTGATCGTGGGCCCTACTAGTACTAGTCACGCCGCAATCCAAGCACGGATTGTATAGTCAGGCGAAAAGCAAAAGGGATCTAGATCTGGAAAACTCTAACTGATGCATCATCGGTCCCTGTTTCACCGGTGTGTAAGTAGTCCGAGTCAATGGTTTCATGCATGACGTTAATGCATCGCTCCCATTCCTCGTTCGTCCAGAATCAAGTCCACCGTCGCTTCAGGCCAAACAAGCGTCAGACCAAGGTTCCTCTGTCACCTTGAGCCACGAACGAGTCAGAGACACTCAAGTACGCTCGTTCCAGCGACATTCTCTCTGCAAAGTTTTTTTTATCGCGCCACGAAGGACTGAAGGACGCTGCTGATGCAAAGAGGATCCTTTTTCCAACAAGCTTGCGGCGATGGTCACGCAGCTCGCAGCGACCCTCTGCTTGCCTTCCGACATGGGATCCATCTTGCCTGACCTTCAGAAATGGATTCAGTTTCATTGTTCGAGGTATTCTGGATAAGAGCGACGCGATCCTTCACGCTCGTTTTCAATTGGGTGGACGATGCCATGAGATTCGGTACAAAGCCGCCTTTGAAAAATATCAACGGAACTCGCTGAATGAGATAAACGGATCTGTTGGACAAACCGTGCATGGACACACGCGGCCTTGTCTAGACTGATCAATTGCAATGGGAAAAATTCCAGTTGACAACATAGCTGGGCATGAGCGAGTCGGAGGTGAGAACGCTCAGACTAACAAGCGTGCTGCCAAAGATTGTGTAGGCGAAGAACTAATGTGCAGGATCAGCATCGAGACGAGATACCAGCATGCGGACGACCTAAGGCTCTGTAGGATGACACCGTGTAAATTGCTTGGTCGTCAGAGTCATTGCATGTTCTCAATTAGAATAATGATAGAGTGAAGGAAGACAACGTGCAGGGCTACCAACGTGTGTGTAGTAACACCATCGTCGACCGCGGGCTGTATCTGGCATCCATGATAACAGTGCTGCGTTGATTCGAGTCACCTGCGCGGGGAGAGTTCCTAGACACGACTGTTTCAACCGTACTGATCAAGGCTTCTGAGCCTGTCCAGATCACGGAGCATTCAAGAACAGCACATTCAAGGTGATCTTGTTACACAATGTAGAGTGGGTGCTCAGGTCTGTTGTTCTTGATGAAGCGACTCTGAAATTTGATTTGAGACCGAAAACAATACTTCCGATGTTACATCAACCGCACGACCGCTCAGCATCCAGCGGTGACGATGAGCACGTCATCTTTCGGTACGCTAACCACCAAGTGCGTCCCTCCCAAAAGAGTCGGATTCACATCGTCAGCGAGGCCAAGAGTCCTTTCCACACGAAATCCCTTGCATTTCCACACGACTCGCTATACTTTGACAAGAACAGCTCGTCCGTCGGTGCTGTAAACATGCACATCAACATCACACACCTCATTTGGTAGTACAAATGACGTGAACGTACCAGAAGGAAGCGCGTTGTCTTTACTCCACAAGTCAAACACCTCCATTGCTTCTTGGACGGTCAGAGCATCCGGGACAATCACGCGTTCCAGGCCCTCGCTATAAGTCTGCAACGTGGAAGAACGCCTTACGTAGGGTCCAGCATACGAGACAGGGGGTATACCAAGCGCCTCGGCGAGTTCGAGGGGGAGTGGGAATTCGACGTTTGTTGTCGAGAGGGCTCCGAGAACCGCACCCCGCGCCTATACGAATCAGTGACATTCACAGTAACAGAATGAAAACACATACAAATTGTCGTTGGCCACTAGCAAAATCGAGAAGAAGACGTGGCATGGAGAGATGGTAGGGCTTGATGGCGGAGAAATGAGGGTCTCGATACTTGGTATTGCAATAAATTGCCTGGAAATCATCAATGGCCAATAAGACGGGGAATCTGTTGCGAAAATCAGCCGGTCTGAGCGATAAATATGCAACCGAGCGCCTCACTCTGTTTGCTTTTGTAGCTCCTCCACCATAGCTGTCAAGATGGTTGGTGCCAAGGCTCGTTCCTTGATACCTGCTCGTACAAGGTCGGAAAGTGAGGTCCCTACTGGGATCGTGGCTCTTCGTTCCAACTCGACGTCCGCCGTTGTCTTCAACTGGTCTAATCGGTGACTATTTACAGTCAAGAAGCGCTGTAGAGTTTGGAAAGAGAAAGTGGCTTGTTGATATAACCGTGTACGGGGATCGTAAGCGTATGTCGTCGTCGAGTTCACGAGATTGATAGCTACGGAACGATGAAAAAAAGACAAATTTTCTCGAGCAGGATGACGTACCTCGGGGGAAATAGAAGACAATCCAGTCGCGTGTATGGCAGTACTGTAAGGCTTGAAGTAACAACACACTTTTCCCACATCCCATAGCACCGGCTAACGGATTGTAAGGATTGTGTGTAGCAGTGGATTATTTAACTTACTGAAGACAAGCCGGTGGTCGCCACTCGATGCCTGACTGGCAATGTCGAGTCTATTTACGACATCTATGGTAACATTGCGCACTACAGAGCAGGGACCAGAAAGGATTCGGAACTGGGAGTGATTACTGAACGGTTGCTCGACACATGAGTCGGCACGCTAACTGACCTCGACTAATAGATTCCGAGGAAGACCAAATATTCGGAAGGGGTCCTTGTCATTATGGGTGAATTTGAGTGCTTGAGAAACGACTGCAGGTGTAATGGTTTCCTAGCAGGTCAAAAAGCGCACGAAGATAAAGGTGAGGAAAAGTAAACATAGTGATTTTCTTACCGGATGGAAAGGTTGGAGTGTGAGCTGACTGAGATGGTCGGGTTGAAAAAGTGGATGAGTCAACTGAGAAGTTGGCATCGGAAGGAAAGCCTGAATGAAAGCTGTGAACGAAATGATGAAATATAAAGAAAGGATGAACATACTGTGTCCCTCCTCCGCCTGCCTGTTGGCTGGTTGCCGGGGACGTCTGATGTGCCTTCGGCGTCGCGGCTGCCGGATTTGCGCTTGAAGCCGGATTTGGACGCATAAGCTCTCGCTTGGACCGGTGCTGTTTGCAGCAGGGTACGAGGGACGCGTCTGCTGAGCGTCGTCATAAGTCAGTAGCAAAGTGGTAGAAATTCAATTCTACTTTCAGTCACAGATCACGTGATCATTTTTGACTTGGAATACGCCAAGAATGCTTAAGTACTCCTCAGAGTAGTCTCCAAAGCATTCTATTTATTAGTCCAAATATTCAAGACTCGGTCGTGACCAACAATGTTTTTTTTTCTCTTTCTTCCAAGTGTTGCGGGTGAACGTTCACGTGACCTGACGCGTCGCGGTGGTTCAAAGTGTTTGTCGTTTTCGTACATTGATGTTCGCGTCTTGGCGAGAACCATCACCTGGCATTTGCACATCAACACCAGCGCCGAGGATGAGTAAACGCAAGTTACCCCCCATCGACGACGACGACGAAGAATTTGATCAGCCCAGGAAACTCCCCGCCATCGGCACAAACGCCAGTTCCCATCCTGAACCCTCCTCGCGAAACAAAGCCCGACTCCCTTCTGGACTTACCAAGCCAAACCCCCCAAGGCTCACTGTACCCCGTCGAACTACTCGTGCGACCAGCGCACCTCCAAAATCCTCTGCTGCATCCCTCAGGTCGAGGGGACGCGTCGCCTCTGGGTCTATGCGCGCCACGGACGCCTTCCGAGATCTTCAGAATCAAGTCACTTCCATCGAGAGTGCTCAGGTGGCTAATACGCGGCGTATTGCCCAGCAGCTGGACGCTGAACGTGCCAAGGTGGAAGAGATCCAGGCAGACCACCGCGCACTCTACCATGAGCTGGCGTCATCTCGGGAGGCAGAGCTAGATAAGCGGCGTCAAATGGTCGACTCTACCGAGCAACTGGAGAAACTTCGTCTCAAGCATGCAAAGGAAGTATTGGAATTCGAGATGCAGCTGCAGAAACGCAGAAACGAAATCAGACAGCTCTCAGAGGACCTTCGTGTTGCAAAAGGGGACCTAGACAGAGAGCGCACGAATGTCGCGACCCTCAAGTCGACGATCTCAAATCAGTCAGCAGCCCAAATAACCCTCAACGCACAATTGAGCACGCTTCAGACAGAAAGGGACACGTTGCAAGCCCAACTTGACACCGTAGCCTCCACGGCGTCACAGCAGAACCTTGATCACCAATCTGCTCTTAGGCGAATAGCTTTTCTCGAGCAGGAAGCGAGGGAGGCGGAGATGGTCCGTCGGAAACTACACAATTTGGTTCAGGAGCTCAAGGGAAACATTCGCGTCTTTTGTCGTGTCCGGCCAGTCCTCCCTCACGAGCGTGCTGCTACCCCCGCGGGTGGAACGCGTTCAAGGCCATCTTCAAACGGTAGTTCCAATCGGGAAGATCACCCAAAGGCTCTCGTCGCCGACATCGCATTCCCTGACAAGAGCGACCACAGAGAAATCGTCCTCACTTCCACAAGTTCAAGTGCGATGGGCCAGGAACGGAAAGAGGTATATGCCTTCTCGTTTGATCGTGTAAGGATTTGGTTATATTCCGAAATTCATTCTTTAAAGCTCGTTATAGGTGTTCGAACCAGAGTCTACGCAGGGCAATGTCTTCGAGGAGATCTCACTCCTCGCACAGAGCTGTGTGGACGGATACAACGTTTGTATCTTTGCATATGGCCAGACAGGTTCTGGGAAATCTTTTACCATGGAGGGGGGCTCGGTAAGTTGTTGTTCTGAACTAACCCCTCCACTCATTGAACAAGGCTATATAGACTGAAGCTACAACCGGGATGATACCTCGCGCTGTTGATGAAGTATTCAGAGCTGCAGATACACTCAAGAACAAAGGCTGGCAGTATACCATGGAGGGACAATTCTTGGAAATTGTGCATGTCCCCGCCCCCAACTCTATTCGAGTGTCACTGACTGGAGAATGACAGTACAACGAGACCATCAACGACCTGCTCGGGAAGGGTGAGTTTGACAAAAAGAAGCACGAGATTAAACACGAGAAGACCGCGACGAGCGCAAGTACGCGCGTCACTGACGTCAATGTGATGCCCCTGCGTACGCCCCGTGAAGTCTCGGCGCTTCTGCGACTAGCGAATTCGCGGCGTACTGTGGCGGCAACGCTTATGAACGAACGTTCGTCGCGGTCACACTCCGTTTTTACGCTTCGAATTTCTGGGAGCAATGAACACACAGGGGAGCAGTGTGAGGGGAGTCTCAACCTCGTAGATCTGGCAGGAAGTGAACGCTTAAACTCAAGTGGCGCTGCGGGGGACAAGGAACGCCTCAAGGAGACCCAGAACATCAACCGCAGCTTGAGCGCACTGGGAGACGTCATCGCCGCCTTGGGCGAGAAGGGGGAGAAAGGGGAAAAACATATTCCGTACAGGAATTCGAAGGTGGGTCGATCATCCATGCGTGCTCTCTCGCAACTTCCTCTCTTATTTTTGATTGGTGATCGTGTGGGGATCTTCGCCAACCTGTGCTGCCTTGCCTCCCTGCCTCTCCGATTCCTTGCGCTGAGTAGCTCACTTACCTTTTGCAACATTCATTGAGCGGGCACTCGAAAACGTTGGTATGTTCACTATTTGACTTAGTGCCCGTTGCTGTGTTGTTCATGACCGGTGTCTTGCAAAGATGATCTTGAACCTTTCACCACTTGCCGTCCACTTCAACGAGTCGTTGACATCATTGCGCTTCGCGACGAAGGTGAGCTTGAATCACGCCACACAACCTTGGTTCGTTGCTCACTCCACACTCGTTTGTAGGTCAACAACACGACCGTCGGTCCGGCTAAGAAGCAGGTCCGCGGCGCGGGCTAATACAACCACAGCCATTACTCACATATGACATTGATTGATTGGTATCTCTCCTCGTGCTGAAGGGTCATGCATTTACAATCATGTCACCCGACGACCTCAGGTTCAGGTTCGGAAAGATATACATGTCCTCGCAACGACTGTACCATGTTACGTGAATACCTACGATGATGCGTCGTGCGTGGTGCAGGGCTTGACGGGATAATGTATGATGAGGACGCAATTATGTACACGTCAAGGCCGGTTAGGCAGCGGAATCCCCCCATTTTTCTTGAGCGCTCCGCGTTTGACGTTGGCAGACCACATAAAAAAGTTGCAGCGATATTTGTGGTCCACCTCCTCGCGAGGCCGCTCCCCTTTGCCCTTGTCATAGCCAGGTCCGACGGGCCTAGCAAATATCCGCCGTTTAAGTGACCGGACCGGCGGAACACGCGACAAATGAAATGGAGCGATAAGTCAATGACATGAGTGCATTCCCGAGGAGGCAAATAACGTACCGGGAACAGATAAAGAACGTCTTGCCCTTGTTCGGTCCTGGCTTATTCACCGTGTACTCCTTGGCTGGTTCGCCGTGGACTGTGCACTTGGGGGGTTGGATTGGTGCCATAAGCGTGGACCAGGCTGCTTTGCTGTTGGAGCCTGATCCGCTTTTAGTGGACGATAGCAGTGGTAGCGGTTCCGCTTCTTGCGAGGAGGCAAGGTGAAGCGCAAGCTGATAGTCTGCGGCAAGATCGACCTCCGAGGAGAGCTGGGGAGAATGCCCAGACGTGCTACATTCCGTCTGCGACGCCGATAGGGCCCGCCTCTGCGATTTGGACAGAGGTGGCGATTGAGTGGATGGTTGGGATTGAGAGCCCTGGGGAGCAAAGAATGCGGCGAGGGTGCGTTGTCCAGATCCAGATCCGACATCTGAGCCTGGATGCTTGCCTCTATCCTTCTTTTGCTTCTTGCTTGGTTTCGACGACGCGACTGCTTTTGGCGGATCCGTTGGCTTGCGTTTCAGGGGTGCAATGTGTTTCGTTTCGGGGTCGCAACTGCGCTCCGAGGGCGAAAGCGTGGAGGTTGGCGATTGGGGAGCAGGTCCGGTCGCAGTCGTGGTCGTTGAGAATGGAAGAGATTCATCGTTGGTCGTAAAGTCTGGATCCTGAGCCTGAGCAAGGTCCGACGGCACAGCCTCGGGTAACTGGGGAGCAGCGTCAATGGATAAGATAGCCGGCGCCTGCGATGAGCACGGAGACGGCGATCCCGGCAGTTGCGAATCGTCCGTCGTATCGCTTGCTGCAAGTGATGCTGTTATCTTTCCCCCCTTGGCGAAAAATGAGGATAATAACGTCTGCTTGCCGGAGAACTCGTCCCAGCGTTGGGCGGCAAGCCGAGGAGGTTCGGTTTTCCCACCATCTATTGGCATGACCTGACGAAGGGAGAACTTTTCGCCAGCGGGAGTGGTAATCTCGTCGTGAAGATCGATGAATATGGGACAATGGTCAGAGCCTTTGAGAAAAGGTTGAATATCACCATGTTTAATCCATGGTAGCATGCCCTGGGTGACGAGAATGTAATCTACACGCGTGCCATAATTCGTCTCCCGGGCCGAGATCTTGGTGTTCCAGCCTGTGTAGTTGAATCACAAAAAGGAGATCGATACAGAAGGCCAAGGAGAGGAAAAACTCGCGTCTTACATGTGTACATTCCTTTTCTGCCTGACCAAAATGACCGCACCACATCGGTCATGCTTCCGATTGGAGTAAGCCAGTTGTGGAACCAAGCTCGCGCGGGGTGATCATGAAACGTCGCCGCGTTGCTGGCGAGATGGCCGTCACAATGGTCAAGTGGAGCTGCGCAGATGTTTATGTCACCGACTACGATGACCTCCCTTCCTTGACTGACGAGTTTATTGACGCGTTCTTGGAGCATAAAGTGATAATTCATCTTGAAAGGGAGACGGGCATCAGATGTTTCGTTGGGGCAATACACGTTGATAAGGACGAAAAGACCAAAATCAAGCACGAGGGCCCGTCCTTCCGCATCGAGAGCAACGAGATCGGAAGGAGTACTGTGGTTATCATCTGGCATCAGTTCCATTTCACGAGCGGAGGGATAAGAGTGTGATATGCGTTCATCCGGGGTCAGCGGTACTTTTGGTTGGACAGTCCCTGAGAGACCTTCTTCCGCTTTTAGTGGTATGACAGTGCGAGAGTCTGTGTAGACGGCGACGCCGCTGTAACCACCTTTGCTGGTGGGGAAGGAAAAAAATGCGTGAAATGGATCAGGGACTGCGAGATTCCGGTCAACACCACTCCGTGAAGTTTTCATTTCTAGGATGAGGTGACATGAGATGATTCGAGACATATGAAATGGACAGACCTTGAAAGCATATTATGTCTGCTTGAAGGTGAAGAAGAATTTGGTGAAATGACTTGAAAGTGTTCCATCTGGGCAAATTCGAGCCCCATGACGACAGGCGAGATGGAGCGGGACACGCACGGGTGGTACTGGGGAAGGGTGCGAATACCGTTCTACCGCGGTGGTAGTAAGAACCCAAGATTGAGCATGTGCACCAAGTGAAGACCCACAATATTCCAGGATAGGATACGCATTCTAGTAGTACCTAGTTGTTCATTGCGTTCCAGTTCGGGGATCGTGGTGGTGGTCGGGGATGATGATGGCGGTGGCGGTTCTCTTGCTACTTCGGACTACTACCATGACTAGTAGTACACACTCAAACTATAACTTTAGGTTTACTTCCAGTCCACGTTGTGTGGACCGTCCTGGCCCGCAATGGGCGTTCATTTCATTTCTAAAGTCGTTGCCCTGGCCATGGGACATCACCGTGGCAGCCCTGCCTTTCAGTCTCCTGCCCAGCCTCAAGTGAGTCCCTGCTTCATCCAGCCGTTATCTTTTCGCCCCCACGAGTAAAGGTCCACCAGGACTTCTCAGACCGCAGCTCCCAAGAACTCCTTCTGGCACAGCTTCGTCTCCCTCCCACCGTCCCGGTCCGCCTTCGTACTTTGGCAACAATCTTTGTGATCTGTCATGTCATACCTTTGGAATAGTAACCGTGATCAGCTTACCCACACGAGCTGACTCACATCTCCTCTTATCCTCCGCCCAGTCTCACATCCTTTCATACACCGTGCATGCTAAATCTCCTTCTGCGTCAAACTTTGTAACAGTCGCCGTCGTGGCCGGACTTGCGCGGCATTTGCATCTCCATGAATCGCGATTTTTTGCTGCTTTTGGTTGCGAAGCCGATGGCAGTCTATCATGACCGCTCTCGTGATTTCACGCGCTTCGGAACACGTTGTATCAGCACGTCAGATCTCGTGCCCATGCTGTCCCTTCACTTTTACGTTGCCACCAATTTGACCACTGTCGACAAGAATGCCATGGCCCCCCTATTGCTTGTCTTTATGTATTCCGCAGACGGGCGTGGAGTATCCTGGACCGAGATAGATTTTAATTAACTATTTGCTGACCACGTCCTTTCTATAGTCGGCCCGAATCAGGGTCGTCCATCTCGCCACGCTCCCTCAAGGCAAGTACGCGCTGGTTCGGTTCGCTGAGTCCCGATTGCGTTTCGTAACGCTCTGCATGTGCCGAACGAGAAAAAGCGGAGGAATGAATCTCGCGTTTTAGTCCACTGCGCGAGGAGCATGGCCAGAACACTCGAAGCTCTGTTTGCATTTCAAAGTCGGAACCATTTCTTCATCCGCATCCCTTGATTCACTCCTTATAGCTTCAGTCTTCGAGTTAACTTCTCTGTCCTCCTACAGAATCGCCCCGGGTTCGCTCCTTACAACCGTTATCAAGCGATTCCCATGCTACGAGGTACGGTCGAAAACGTTCCCCGGTCTCGGTCTCGCTCTAGAGGAGCTCAAGCCAGGACCATAGGCTCCCCTCATGCCGCTCGGGGCTTTCCTGAAGGGAACACAAACATGTCTGTTCACAGTCCGTATAGCCCTTATGCTCGGATGGAGTCTGGCGATCCCTTGAGGCGGAAGCAGACAATACTCAGCTTGATAGATATGCTTTCCGAGATGAACGGCGACAACGGGGTTGAGGCTGGTTCGTTCTCTTTCTAATCAGGAGCGCTTTCCCGCCATGACTGATGGCCTTCAGATGCCACCTCTCCCCCGATGCTCGAAGAAGACTTGCGTGAGTCGGGGTGGTGTTCGCAACGGGCAATGTGCCTGATGGTTTCTTCTTAGCGACTTCTCTCGATGAGAAGCTATCGAATGCGGGCGCGGAGGTATTCTTTAGGTTCGAAAGGCAAGTTCTTCAGTTAACAAGCGATGGTCGTGTCAGCGCTTAACCTCCTATTAGACGAGTAGAGAATCTCGACAAAGAGGTATGCGCCATCTTCGTTTTCACTTTCCATCTCTCATCCCCTGTCAGCTTCGTGGCTTCGCAAATGCTGCCCGACAGCTAGGGAGCTCGGTTGGCATTCTCTCCTCCGCATTCAAGTTGCGCGAACGGTTGACAAAGATTTTGTTTCTGTTCCGAGAGAACGCCGCGAACCTATATCCTCGCAAAATTGCACGGCAACCCCGTGAAGCTCTTCCGAATCCGAATTTCATGCATCGACAGCGACGGGGACCGTGGCGTGGTCAGCATGCTCCCGTCGTGAAACTCATCTTGGAGGACAATCTGGAGCCTGATACGCTTCCAGCCCAGTTCGAAAGTTTTGCGAAGGACGTCGTGACCTTCCTCAATTGCCTCAATGAATTCCCAGAGTTCACGGATGAGGCGGTCAACCAGTCCATGCGGGGCTTCGAGGGTGACTTAAAAGTATGTCGAGTTTCGTTGGGTTTACTCATGTAACTTTGACACCTCCATGTCTAGTATTGGGGGTCATGTCTGGCTGAGTACAAGAGTCAGCGCTGGCATGCAATCTTTTCGCTGCGCATCGAAACTTACATGATTTCTTCATCCAGCTCAATTTCGTTCCCCAGCAGTGCAGCGCTACGTCCACGACCTCACCACGGAGATCGGCGATCACATCGACAACATTACGGGGACGTTGTCCATGTTCATCGAGATCGGTGAGTGTGGAGGCGTCATGGGAAAGCGGTGCATTGATATGCTATACAGGCGTTCCAACAATCAGGTTCCATCAGCAACATGCTGCGTCAAATCTATTGAATCTCTCGACCGTGGCGACATTCTTTTCTGCGGTGACTGCAAGTACGTTACAGTACTCGTACAATGCCACTGGAAATGTATTGTCGGATTCCGTGAACGCTTTCTGGTTTTCGTCGTTGGTGTTCAGCATTGCTGCTGCAGTGAACAGTCTCTTAGGGTTGACTTGGAAGCAGGCTATGTAGTAGGTTCTTCTCTTGGCTTCTTTGCGTCATCCGCTCGAGTGATTGACATCATCGAGTCGCTCTCCTGGGCACAGGGTTCCGTGGTGGGTCCTCATCTGGATTAAACGGTCTCCGCTGGTCTTCCTAGTGATGTCCGTTGCCTGCTTCTCGGCTGGGCTCATGCTTTTCACATATTCATCTGGACAGGTACGCAGTCACGCTCCACTGTCGTCATGCATAGCCTTAAGAGTTTTCGTCCCAGGGACCCGTCACTTCAACGATAGTCACCGTTCTAACGGTGAGTCTACCCCGTGTTCGTCTACCCTCCTGTTCTTTCTTACTCTCGATGACAGGTTGTTACATCGTTTGGACTCGCTGCTGTGTCTGCCTGGTTTGCGTCAGAACGATGGATATTTGTTCACCACAAAGGACAGAAGTGGCTGGAGGAAGTGATTTCCGAAGCGACCAATCACCTGGCGAACACTCGTATTGCACGAACTACTCGGATCACCTTGCGGTGGTGCAATCTGCGTATCGCTTCTGCACGAGGATACCTGAGACGACTCACAAGTTTGGTCATCAAGCCCAAGCAACCTAAGGAGTTACTTCCAATCGTAGAACCCGCTCAGCCTCGCACTCGCACTCGTGCCCGTCCTCCCCCTCGTCTTCCGGTGTATCATCAAGAACCTGCTGCGTTTTTGCCTAAACCTGAGGCTGCCCTCTCAGTTTGCTCAATCACCACTGAGAATCCAGCGTCGAGTACCGAAGGACGATCAGATGAGACTACAGATACACGTCATTCTGATGCTCGTCAGCGGTTCGTGAACGCGATTCGCTCTGTAATCATGCTTCAGGCCACTGCTCGGCCCATGTCCCCACGCAGAAATTCTTCGTTCGATACTCCGATAGTTCCTGGATCAGCAGCCATCCCGATGTCACCAGGTAGATTCCCGGACCCCGGGATGTCATTACGTGGAGTGCGGGTAACCGCTGCCATCGACAAGTTGAAGGCACTGGATACATCGCAAGAATTAGCTGCTCACCAAGCGCTCGTTCGACACCTCCAGTTCTCTCCCAATGGAAAGTACTTGGCAACTTCGAGGTAAGTCACAGTTGTCGTCGGTCCACGGCGGGTCTAACCATGCAATTAGCTGGGATAGGACGTCGGTCATATTCCGCGTAGGGGTGAGTTTACCTATCAGAACCCCCCCCCGCCTCGAGGCTGATCTTGCGCTTAGGAAAGCATCACTACCCACCGCATTCTCGTGCACGTTCGCGGATTCATTGGTCAGGTCGCCTGGTAGGGTTCTGTTTCTGTTCATATTATTGTCCGACTCAACCATTCAACGAGGTCTCCGAATGGTAGAATACTTCTTACTCGACTCACACGCGCGGTGAAGGTGTGGTCGGAGGTACGATCATTTACCTCCCGATTAACAGGGATTCTGACAATTTGAAAAGGACGGGGTGTGCAAAAAAACGATAGACCGCCAAAATACGGTCCAGTCTATCATATGGCTTCCCACAGGGGATGGTAGGATGTTTGGTTCCGAAAGATCGGCCTGATATTGACAATCATGAATAGCCTTCTTATCCGTCGAGGGCAGTGAAGTTGTGAAACTGGTGCGTACCCTCGTTTTACCGAGAGTGCGTTTCCGTTAACGTACTGGGTGTCGTGTTCTCAGGATCTCCACGGAAAAGTTCTGGATACCTACCACCTCGGACAAGTCCGGTTGACCAACGTGGCTGTTACGCCCGACTGCTGCCGATTGGTCGGTGTGGGGCCCTCGATAACGCCGCCTTCAGGGCCTCAACCCAGCCGACATACTCGGGTTGAAAAGCGTATTATTGGTATGTATCATGTCGAGTGTATTGGATTTTGATTAATCGTTGGATTGGCTAGTATATAATATGCAGTCTAGATTGAGAGAAAGGTGGGTATCGGGTCATGTTTTTGTTATCTAAGTTTAATATCTCCACAGTCAAACGCCGTTCGCAAACGATGTTCGCGACATTACGATGGCGAGAAAAACGCCAGCTGTCCTAATATCTCCTGAGAAAGTGAGTGTTCGTGGACTGCATAGACACACACGCTAACTCCATTTCGTCCCAGGCCGCTCCTCAACTATGGAAGCTGGAGATCGTGAGAGACAGAGATCGCGTCGAGTACGCACAGACGTCTCGACTGAGCTTGAAGCACATATTTGCTCTTAAAGGGCCCGTAGACATTGCAGGTCCATGTCATTTCGGGGGTAAAGACGACCAATTCGTTCTTTGCGCTGGCAAATGTTGGTGTCCTTTCCATGACATTCTCGCTTGGTCATGGTTGCTAATCGTTGTCTATATCAGCGGGCGATGTACACATTTGGGATCGGGAAACGGCAGCTTTACTGCATTGCATACGACCTCAGAACAGTCCTGGCGGCGGGGATCTCACATGCATTGGCTGGAATTGCGCAACAGACGACCCAATGATGCTTGCGACGGGGAGTCACGACGGCACGATACGAATATACTCGACAGCGCCTTTGGGATCAGACGACGATTCTTATTTGGAGCGACATACGGAGGGTGATAGGACGACGAACTACTCTGTTCACTCTGGCGGATGAACCCTCGTTTCGCTATCTCTTTGTTTTCGCGCAGTGTTGTAAGGGACTATTGATGATTTATTGGTGTGGAGGAATGGTAGATTCGGGATTCGTTTCTTCACTTAATTTAATCGCTGACATGCAGGTATGCTTGTCATTGTCTACTGATATGGAAGAAAAGTTAATGTATGGTAGTGCATCCTCGACTACTTGTAATGTCTGAAAAAATGATGCTGGTTTCTGGTTTCTTTCCCTTGCACCCTTTCAGCATGGTTACCTGCGCGCACCAGGGTGGAGGGATGGCGAAGTATGACCCACTCGTTCAAAGCCCCTTCTCTCAACGTGTCCTCCAGCGACTATCACCGGGAATGGAACGTTCCTTGGCGACAATGGAAGCAAACCATGGCAAGAAAGTAATACATGAGTCGTACGACACAGATCGTACAAGCAACAATGAATCCATGCGATAACACACATGAAATGCTACGCAGCGGCTGCGGTGACCGCAGGTGTGGTGGAGGCAGTGGCAGCTCCCCACGCGCTCGTCGTGGACGAGGGGCGTTTTCCCTCTCTGCCCAGCCCAGCAGCACGCTCAGATTCCTCGACGGTGTATGCAGGCTCTTTGAGTGCGCGACAGCGCTTCTTGTGTACTTTACTTTTCCAATGTGAACGCAATGCAGTGTCCGTTTCATAGTATCTGAAATATGCAACCAGCCGGTGCGAGAATGCAGAGACGGTGAGGTAGAGTCAAATGGGGGTGAAGAATGATCAACGATGAAAACACACTTGGCACACTCGACGCAATAGTGCTGGGCTAGACCCGGTTTCTCGAAATCAAGTGGCTGTGCCTCCAGTGCAGCGCGGTTCTACCAACATGACGGGTGGGGGTGGGTACAGGGGAAGGGGTGGTTAGCCCGCTAGTCAAATGCTTGGAGGGACCGCCGTCATCAACGGACGACCAAATCATCATCAAAAAGCGGAACAACATAACCGGTCTCAGTTAATCTGAGACTTGGGGATAGGATGCGGCGCACGGCAAGGAAAAAGCGCGGGGACGGCGCTGAATGTTGGGTTGAAAGACTTACTTTTGGATCGAGGTCGATCAGCTGTATCTGATCAAGATCTTTTGTTCGGGCCTGACGGGCAAATTCGTATACAGAACATTTGAAGAATGATTTAGGATTAACCTACGTACCCTTGTACGAGAGGCCCGATGGATGTCGCGCTGGGCTTTGTGGGTTCGAGAACGTCTTAAACGGCCCATTTGACATTCAGTAGATAGCGCAAAGTAGGAAGGAGTGAAGTTCAAAGAGATGGACGAGTGGAGGATAGATTTTCTTGGTTTACGTAATGAAGATTAGCTTGAATTGCTAGTAGTACTTACCACTTCGCTCATGATCTACGAAACTACCAGAGTCGACTTATATATTACTAGAGCTGCCACTCTGCCACAGAACAGGCCGGAGGAGGGTGCAATTCATAAACTATTGAAAGTGTTCGGTGTACTACTAACTACACTGCCTTTGCTGTGCATACTAGAATGTCGGGTACTAACGCCTCAAGTCTTCGTCATGGACTGATTCCTGCACGCAGACGAGCAGAAATAATCAGAGGTACTCTGTGGGTACCGTTGACACATGATGCAAGCCGCTTCTAATCCGAGCTTGACCGCTTCTCTGCAAAATTCGCACATGAGCTGTTCGTGTCGTTGCCAAGATGTTGCGATACTCACTCTCGGTGCCGTACTGAACAGTACATCGTCTTCACGCCGTTTTTATCGACGTGACACGGCTCGCCACACCCTGGAATAGCACATGTGCCAGGAACGGGTTTTGGCACACCGCTGTTGGGTTTGCTGCCTCTTGTCATGTTCTCCGCACCGGTACGAGGTGCAGGTGCCGCTGGCGCGCTTGGTTCGTCCTCTAATTCGGACTCCGGGTCCGATGGGTACGCATCTAGATCGGTAGAAACCCCATCCTCTTCTTCGAGTCCTTCCTCTTCTTCGGTGGAGTCGTCTGGCATTCAATGCGCGGTCAACTTAAATCTCATGCAAAGTTTATCAGGATCGTCACCTTGGGGTACAGGGACCTTTTTTTGAGGTGCTTTTTGTGGTTTCGCAGCCGAAGCGGGAGGGGCGTTGGTACGAGGCGCGCTAGTCTTCTGTTTCGTTGTCGGTCCCCCCTGTGCTGCGGGTGGCTTGGTCTGCGTAGCGCTGGCAAACGCGGCGCACGACTTTCCGCAATAATCAAACCCATTGAACTTGGGCTTCTGACCACAGTACTACGATCGACGACCATCAATGATGAGCGGGGTTGGATCGCGATTGATCGACGTCGACGAGGGCCCTGACTCACAATACACAGTTGGACTGCTTTCTGCGGGGTAGCCTGGGGTACTGCTTGCTGGCGACCAGGGTTTCTAGCACCTGCGTTCCCCTGGGGCTGCGGTCGCTTCGACCTTGTAGGTTTGGCTGCTGCTTGCGCAGCACACGTCTTGCCGCAGTACTTGTGAGTACCGAATTTCGGTCTCTTGTGGCAATTCTGAAGAGACACACTAGATCCAGACCGTCATAGAGTGAACGACTTTAGAGCGCACCTCACACAGACTCGGAGCCATCGTAAATCACACCGACCAGCAACGACCACCACGTTGACTTCGTTATAACGGGCGAGAGCAGGCCAGAGCACAACGACGCACGGAGGCTCAGCCGCCTCGTGCTCGCCACGTTGGTGGCGCGACTCGGGCATTGTAGCTGGCAGATATGCAACAAGCTTTTGATATCAGGGGCAGGCTCCGACGATATCTCTATCGGTTCATTTTCAGCTCACGATAAGACTTGGCGGCACGATAATCGTACATCTCGCCACTCGTCACATAATAATCATCCGTTTTAACCGTATCTCTCTACCGGGTAACTCCATCTATTTGAATTTGTGAAAGATGTGTTCAGACACGTTGCAACCTTGATGTTGATCCGCTTTCTTTTGGGTCGCAACACCCGTGTATCGTGGCATCGTTGGAGGCAGTGCACAATGTGGCAATTGTCACTCGTTATCTATGATTCAAAATCAGTGTCCAAAGAAGTGCCTTGAGATTGATTAATAACTGCACAGGTTTACAATAAATAGACCACGGATCTCAGGACGGAGAAGGTTCTAACTCTGTAACTGCATCGTGTGCAGGGTCGTGCCCGATGGCAGTCTAGGCCCAGTCCTTCAGCTGCCTTTGGTATACATGACGATGAATCTCGGTGTAACATTTCCTGAATCCCGCACCACCACTCGGTCCCCCATCAGAATCTGTCCCACTCCATCAGAAAAAAACGAAAGCTAGTGGGGGATGACAGACCGAATTGTTTTTGTTCGGGTTTTGCGGCAGGACGACATCACAGGCAATCATAACGCGGTATGGCGAACTCAAGCATGATGTAGCAAACCGGTCTGCTAGGGAGGGATCCGTGGAAGAGTATAGACCAACCCCATATCTAAAAACGAAGTTGATCGTTGGGTGCTGCGGTTGGGTGCTAAACATTGCACTGACCTTCCTTTATTACCAGGGGCCCCAAACGCGACACGTTCAAAGCCGGACTTGACTATATTACAGATTCCGCAGGAATGCCAGTCGCATAACACAGTGCCCTTGGTGCCCATGTCGCAAATGCACTGTGAGGCGTGAAACGTGCGTAATAACCGAACTCCTCCGGATTCCAGACTCTGTCTGTAGGTTTACGTTCAGTATACAGGACTTGGGTGCTGACATTCATACATACCGAAACGCCCCTTTGTTGGCGACGACATCAGATGGGTATGATATCTCGAATATCTTGTCGATCGTCGCTGCTGTTCCTGCATTCCATCTGTCTTTCCACTCTCGTTCGACTGATCAGATTCAAGTTATTGAGTATCAAATCGATCGGGGATACATCAGACTGACATTCTCTCCATACAGTGCCCGACCGTTTGATATTCCACATGCGGAGTTCATCCGGCGGCATGTTGGCGCATCCGTTACACGTTTGACCATTCGACTGCGGCAAAACGTGGCACCGAGTGCAGCCTGGCACAATACCGGAACTGACTGCCAGCCTAGAACTGATGAGCCCACACAGGTCAAACAAGTGATTGAGGTACATACTTTGCATGATCGGACGAACAAAATCCATGGAACAAAGGGTCTTGTGATTTCTTGCACCCCTTCATGTTGCAGCCCCCTGGGGCGCTAACACTTGGTCCTTTCACGGCACTCCGTGCACAGGTCTTGCCGCAATACGAATGGGTGACGCCTGTAGCGTCCGTATACTTGGGTTTAATGCCACAAACCTAATGATCCATTTCGGGGTGTTGGAAGAGAAATGAATGGCAAAGGACGGAGAGTACCGTGCGAGTATGTGTTGATTGAACTCACCTGGCAAAGATTGGACATAGCGTCGTTGGGTACCTCGATGAAACTTGAAGGTGTGGGGGCAGTACCATAGTATGTATACCCCCTACGCCTGCCGCCACGTGGGGACCGCACCGCCGCCAGGATGGTGGTGTGCGTATCCGAAACGTCGCCAATGGTAATGACAGCTGTGCGCGGTTTGGACGTGTCGTACGTTGAGGACGCGGTATGTAGTACTGCCAACGCAACGTGGAGTCGGTGCGCGCGGCGATGAGACCATGTTGTCTGGACGTGTCCGTCGTTGCCAATGGGTCCCTATAAAGCCCGCATGAGCTACGCACGTCGTACTCATTTGACATACCAAACTACCTTGTTCTCATCGAAGAATGCCGACCACGTTACAGAAACGGTCGCCTACGCCCGCCAACGACCAACGTCACCCAACCAATCAAAGCCCATCCAGGACGCCACCGACCACCGCGAACGATTCTAGGCGTCATAGCCAGACCTACGCGGTCAATATCGTCCAGACGTTGCGTGTCACGTCCGACGAACCGCTGACGCGTCGCAGGATCGACGCGGTCAAGAAGTCGTTGGGGAAGCTCGGACTCAGCGCGGACGATCGGGGCTGTGTGTCAGATGACGATGGCAGGGCCGGACTCAGGGTCGTCCAAACGGGTTTGGAAGTCGTCAGGGGGAATGGCGACGCTGGCAAGTCCACCACCCCGCCCCCGCGTTCGCACTCTGCGTCGCCAGGGTGGGCGGGGAGGCAGAAGCAGGATCACGCAAACAAGGCTCTACAACAGCCTCCCAAGCGTATCCTGTTCTATCACGCACACGATCCGCACTATGGCTTCACCAACTTTTCGCCCGACCCGGTTGAGTACCAAAAGAAACGGTACCCTACGAGCGAGCACCTGTTTCAGTCACTCAAGGTGAGCGAGGCATGCGGACACCCACCACCCGTGTGGATAGAAGCTCAGGGCGTATACGAGCTTTTCCGCATAGGAGTGGGCCGCAACGCCGATGCCGCACACTGGATGTGATCTGACGCTTGTCATCCACAGTTTCTCGATCATCGCCCTGAGTTGGCGGAACACATCCGGACGTGCTCCCCTCGTCCGCGCGTCGTTTTTGATGAGACCCACAGATTCAATCCAGAGGTCCGGCCGGACTGGCTACACGTCAGAGTTCAGATGGTGAGTAGCCCCCTTCTTTTTGTTCGATCGCATGAAAACAATATTGGACATGATGACTGATGCGATCCGTAGATGGATTTGGTGCTCTGGCACAAGTTCATGCAGAACGATCACTTGAAACAGGAACTTCTCTCGACGGGTGATGCTGAACTTGTAGAGGTAAAGTGATGGGTTCTCTGTTCCCGTATGTCACAGCGTAAGAACTCACCCTCGGCGGCCGTCACCAGGACTCTGACAAGGACGCGTTCTGGGGCGTAGGGCCTGACGGAAAAGGAGAGAACCAGCTGGGAAAGGCACTCCAAAGGTTGAGAGCAAAGCTGCGGGATGACGTTTCCACAAGGCCTTCTCAACAGCGATAAGCTCATGCCAACGAGACACTGCTTGTTATGTCGTACGGTTTTAATTGATCGCAAACGCGTACTCGACGATAAATTGTCGTGGTTGCGAAAAAACGTGGACTGATGCATATCTGATTCATATTGCGGAGAAAAGTAGTATCGCCCCCTTAGTGCCCCGGGGAAAACTCCGAGCCATTAAACGATGCCCACGAAACTATTGCCACAGAAAAGACAACGTCGAACCGCCTCTAAGAGTTCCTTGACAATCCAGCTACGTGCGGCGGGCGGCAGCCAGCTAGCATCCACAGCTGAGCTCTGAGACACGGGGAGCAGCGCTTTACGGCTGCAACCTATGCAAGTTCTGACCATCGAAGTTGATAAAATGAAAGAAGTCACTGAACAACGGGCTGTGAACGCGTTGAAAAGGAAGACCTTTGTGCACGAGGTCACAAATTTCACTCACCCCAAGCATGGCCACTTGGACACGTCGCCCGTGTGATGTCCTCCAGCGGGACTTCAGTGTGGCATGCTGGACACAGTTCGTGCAACCCAGTTTTCGACGGATCGATCGCAATCGCCGCGTTCACCTTGTCAGACAATGCCTCAGCCTCACGAGATAGATCCACTGGAGATCCCGCAAGCCGTGATTGAACAACCACCCGTAGGACAAATGGAACATCAGACGCTGCGCCGTTGCGGAAGGAATGAAGAAACCATTTTTTTTAGCAGAGGGGAAGACATACGAGTGAGTGCTGTGACAATGGCTGTGAAGTGGCGGACCAGAATCCGTAGGACCCGGTGGGATATACTGGTCAGCTGACGGTGGGCGACCTGTCCGCAACGCAGGCGTAATTGTTCATCCTTGCACAGTCTCTGCAGACATGATTAGGTGAGCAATCGGCGTAAACGACGTCACCTACCCAACACATATCTGTGATAGATAATCTCATCCGCAACGAAAGAAGACCGTTCCACCCGAAGAGGTGGGTAGCCAAGCTCTCTCGAAGGTGGTGCTGAAGCTCCACCCCTATAGCCTGGGAGGACTGTGGAGAAAAAACCGCAGGCGATTCGTCCGGCGGACTTTGATCCAATAGCTCCAACAGCCGAGGACATATTTCAGCGAAATGCCCGGTACTGCATAAGTGTAAAAGGAGGGACCGAAGGTGATGCAACGGTGTGCTTCTCGTCGCTGCGTACGACATTAGGAACAACTTCACCTGCGCGGAATGTTGAGGGTGTAATTACCGCAATCAAACTGAACCAGTGTTTCTTGCGCCGCCCTCAAAATGGTGTCAGAGTCAAGAGGCCAAAATGGTGCGGTGACAAGAACACATTCGTGCCTCGCTTCGTGTTTGTAGCTAAAATCGGAGGGTCTTAATGACCTTAATTTAAAAAAAAAACAATAATAAGTCACAGCCCAACATGGGAGGTAGCGAGGTACACACTCATAGATCCAGGTCAGAGTGGAATGCGAATCATAGCAAGCCAACCCGCTGACTCGGTTCACATCCATGTACTCAACACCTCCAGAAGTTGTCTGTGCAAAAAATACACGGGATGCCTGTGAAAGTGCTTCTGATGTCTGATGGTCGTCTGATGATGTGGGAACCCAGGATGGATCGATTAACATATTATGAATGGCGTGGAGAGACCCATCCAGGAGCGCCACGAGAAGCAGGTCCTTCTCCTTCACGTAGGAAAACCCCGAGACGCATGAAAACGCGGAGGACCCGATTGAATTTTTTTGCGGCTGGACTGCAAGCACACAGCCACCATGCCATTGTTCAGATGAAGAAGGCCACGACCATAAATGAATGACACCAGGTTTAGAATACATGAGAATAGGCTGGAAAAAAAAGGCGCGATTATCGAGCATTTTATCGGTTTCAAATAAAATTCTTACATTTTTTCCGGCCACAGCGACCCATTCGAGAGCAGTGAGGGTGCGCATGTCTGCAGAACAAACAACATCCGTTGACCGTTCAAAATCGCTCTCAAGTTCATAAGTAGTGAGAAAGCCATCGCCACCTCGCAACTGAAGCTTCTGAGAAATATTCATGAGGAGGACACCGCCGTCTCCCGTGGCACACGCGAGCGAGCATCTGCCTGGAGAGCTGGAAGTCAACGTCCATTTCATCCGACGGGAAAATTATATACACTGTTCACCGTTGTGTACAAACCACGGCGACCAGGCTATGTGGGTGATCCAAGTATCGCAAAGCTTCACTTCGTCGATGAGGGAAACTGTCTCCTCGGAATTATTACCGTGCTTGAACCTATGCGAGTTAATTTTTGGATAGAAGAATAGGTATATGGGTACCTAAACAATTTCACCGATCCTGCACGGGTCCCAAGCGCAAGGATTGACGCGTCCACCAACGGAGCAGGATAGATGCCCCAAATTGGCTGGCTCGACCATGCAATACCTAGGACATAACGATCAGAACGGTCCCTCGCGCACGGAAACTACAACTCGCTCGTAACCTGGATGCCGAGTACCCACGACGTCTCGTCATTTTCCTCTAATCGTGGAATGTCTAGGAGGTATGCAGTGACGTCCTGGATCTGATAGGACTCCATCATGCGCTCTCAAACCGACGAAATGAACCCACGTTCATCCATTCACCTTTCAGATGATTTTTACCGGCGGCCCATAGGGAAACTTCCATGTTGGAGTTCAAGACCGCTATGACGCACCTTTTGAACATGAAGAAGACAAAATGTGAATACAGAGGGGTCATTACCTTCCACGGGACGTCAAGCCGCTGGGGGAGCATGTTACGGCACGGACCGAGACATCGAGGGAGCCCAAAGCTAGGGATCCCCATCCTAGAAGCGAATGAGTGGGATAGCAGGGATGAATTCAGCATGCTACCTTGAGTTATACTGGGCCACGCGTGGGTTTGTATTCGCGTCATCTCAAGCATCGTGCGGTACCATCCAAGAGGTCGATCGCTCTCGACGTTTATGGAAGATTTGATGTCTGCGGGTGTGTTGAAGTTGATTCCATGGTCTGGTGTCTGTATGCACTTGACGCGAGTGGAATTGTAGAGATCAGAGATGCGCACCAGAATATGGACGGCAGACTTTGTGATGAGACAGAGCTGACCGTCGTCGGACCACTGAAGACACCGGGCGGATGGATGAGTGATGACCGTAGGTATGTTGATCGAGCTGTATACTACTGGTCTTTGCGACATGATGATGATGATACAGTATGTCCAAGGAGGTCATGATGTCACGTGCAGACCCGTTCGTTCTAGTTGTAACTCGGACACGACAAGAAATCAGGATGAGTACCTCAAGCTCCGCGTCCAATACGCCGCCAAAGCCACCATTGCCCCCTGGCATGGTCATCGGTCCAGATGGAAAACCCTGCAAAATTTGCACCGCATGGCGAAACTGGCAACCGAGACAATCATCCCCAGAAGCCGGCAGCAGAAAAACGACCGCTGCCATGATGGCCGCCCTCGCATCCGGAAGTGGCCTCAAGAACGAATCCAGCCCTGAATCCCGCCCTGCAAACTGCCCTCCCGATGTCGAGCAGTTGGGTAACGCGACCTGGACGTTCTTGCATACAACAGCCGCTTATTACCCCGAGCGACCCACCCCTTTTCAACGTGCCAACATGCTGAACTTGCTGCACTCGTTACCGGCGCTCTACCCTTGCTCTCATTGTGCCACGCATCTAGGCGAGGAGATGAAGCATCATCCGCCAGATGTTAGTAGTCGCGCTGGACTGAGCTGGTGGTTGTGCGAGAGGCATAATGAAGTAAACGAGAGACTCGGAAAGGAAAAGTTTGACTGCGCGAAGACGGACGAAAGATGGAAAGATGGTCCTGCTGATGGCAGCTGCGAATAGGATGGTGAGTTTTGTTGATATCGTTTAACTGTGTGAAACTCGTTTTCAACATTTTTTCAGGCTTGCGTCTCCGGGCTGTACTCGAGACATACCACGTTACCGTCGTCGATGTCCAGTGGTCCTTGTATTCAAGACATATAGACCTGGCTTGCTGCTCTATTTATGTATCACTTCATCAACTCTCCTAACAAAACATTATGAGGATGGTGAATGCTATCGACCATTCGAATCCAGTTGATTCGAGGATTTCGACGGGATCAAAAATGACCGCAAAGAGCTCCGGCTGAAACCGAGCGTCAGAGCTTTACCCCTTTCATGACAGTGTCAGTCAAATAACGCCCTGACTCACCAGATGGGTTGCAAAGGCGAGATTGGGACTGTTCTCGAGAGTCCCAAAAATGTCATATGGATCCTCGAGCCTCATTGATGAGGCCTTGAGCCCCATGGGAGGTAAGATAGTCCTAGCTCCGTCAAAGAAATATAGTCATCGAACACCTATAACCTATCTCTGATGAGTGAGTCGAGACACGGGATAAATTATCAAAGGGTCTTGGGATACTCAAGCAGAGCCCGTTGCTGCCGAGCCGAGATGTCATTGATAGAAGGAGTATCACTTTCGGTCACTGGGCAATTATGTATTGAATTCCCTGGAAGTATTCCCACTACTTGGATCTCGTCAACACTGTTGTCTTCTTGGAAAAAATTGGCGAGTGTAGCATCACGTCTCGACCATAAACACCTGATAGTAGAAGTTAGAACTTTTTTCGATATTCCCTCAACTCTACCGCCCGTCACCAAATCGGTCAGTCCGTATCCACACGCACTGGTCAGTGAGCGGGCCGACGACCGGGTTCCTTGAATTCTTATCGCGGTCTCCGAATGGCTATCACCGACGACAAGCATTAATTAGCCAGATCTTGTAGTTTCACCCGCTAACGTCGGTGGTGTTGTGAGTTCCACTGATAACAGACACCTACTAGATATCCTTCTCTCGTACTTGATCGAATACCAGAAAAGGAAAGCTCTACACAGCACTGCCCTTTGGTGAACCACCAATGTCGTCAAAGGATTCTGACCGCATCACTGCAGCCCAACAAACGCTTGATAGTATGTCCCAACTCACTTGAGTCGATCTGATGGGTAATCACGAAACCAGCGCTGTTCGACATCTCGCAGTTGCTGAACACACAGCTTGACAAGGAGACGCTCGCGACGTGCGTGGGCATGATCGAGAGCGGAGTCAATCCAGAAGCTCTTGCGGTGCGCTCGGGGAACTGCCACATCGTTGGTCTCACTTGATGTAGCGACCTCTGCAAGGCTGTTATTCAAGAACTTCGTCGTGAAGCAGCGGCGCTGAATAGACAAAGCTCTCCTCGGTGAGACAGTCTTTCTCAGACGGTACAAGAATTTGGCTGTTCTGCTGGATAAACGAGGCAGAGGGACTAATTTGGACGATATGGATGATGTTCTGTACGTTAGTTAACGTTGGTAGTTGCATTCTCAAAGCTTTGCGTGGCGGAAAAAAAAAAAAGACAAAAACACTAGCAAAAATTAGTTAGACTTGTTGTGGTTTCAACAACTCGGCCAACAAACACACTTTGTGCCAGCTCGACCACTTCCTCGCCTCGACGTTTTCTTTCTCTTCCACATCCACGACCACGACCACGCCGCAATCGACCACCGAGACAACGTCGACCCCCTCCGGCCACATCACACGTTTTCCTCGACCACCTTCCCCATCACCCCATGCAACCTTCTCAGCTCGAGATCCAGCGTGAAGTCGAAGCCCTCCGCGACATCAGAAGAAGGTCAACGACCCAGGGTGGTCCAGGTGCTCTCATCCTCGACCCTGATCTCCCAAATCCTTCGTCCCCGCCTTCCCCGACCGCAGGCTATTGGGCCGCCGCATCGGCTACACAACAGCTCAATGACGGCGACTCGAGCAGTGGCTCTCATGAAGACAGCTCAAGCTCCGAGGAACGTGCTGCCTCCTCTGATGATCCATTCCATCTCTTCTGGGTCCCCGCTCGCCTCCACCCCGAGATTGCCCCTGCCGAATTCCGTGCTTTCCTCAAGGAACATTCTCGGACACCACCACCAGATGGCTCAAACACCCTAGGCCGATCCTTGACCACCTCCTCCCCCAGTCTCGAGCGCAGACGTTCCATGCTCAGTAGACAATACAAGCCTCCTGAGACTGATGACGTCGAAGAAGAAACTATTGTTCCAATTCGGCCAAGTCGCACCGTCTTCGCCAATGCTGGCCCACAACTCACCATAAGTGATTTACAACGCCTCGAGGAACTCGCCGAAGAAGCAAGTAAAGACGGTGATCCTTCAAAGTTCAGGACAGCGCTCCGGCGCAGTCTCAGCCTCAACGTCTCACCCTCAGGTCAGTCGACTGTCATGGCATTCCACTCACACCAGTGTTGGCTTAAAGCTCACCCATTCAGCCATCGATACAATGGACGACATTCCACCCATGCCCGATGAAGCTGATGCACCAATCATCGTTCCTCCTCCTGGTCAAATCCTTCGTCGCGCCGCACGAACCAAAATTCGCAAAGCCTCAGTGACGGTCGCCGGCGAAGGACGTGGATTTTCGGCCCGCCGGCGTCGGCCTACCACCAAGGTCACAGAAGCACGCACTTCGAGCGACCTATCCTCCAATGATCACACGAGCGAGCAAGTCGATGGCTCGGAGCAGTTCAGACGTCCTCGCACCTTCTCCAATGAGAGCATCATCAGTGACGAACAAACGTCCCACCGATCCGATCCCTATGGCGAAGAAACATCGATATATGATGCATATTCAAGGGAAGATCCCGAGAACGAGATTGCGCGCTCCGTACAAACATTCATCACCCCTCAAACCCCTCTGTTATCTTTGACCCTCCAAGCGGATGACCCAAAATCCTCTTCGATGGATGTGGCACCCCAACTACCATTGCCGTATCCTACACCTGGACCAGAGTTGCAGCATCCTCAACCTCAACGCCCCAATCTTGCTGTACCAATAGAAGAGACTCCTCGCACACCTTCGCCCGATACCACTCTGGTATCTACCACAGAAGAAACAGCTGTGGCTTCGACGTTCGTTGATATCCCTGTTTCCACAGAAAAATCGGTTAGCCCTCCCCGAAAGAAGGACAAAGATAGGAAAGGGCTCTTCAGTAAGTGGAGCAGTGGTGACAAAAATGGGAAGAAGACTGCGAAAGCGGAAAGGGATCGTGAAAAGGAGGCTCAGCGCATCGAGAAGGAAAAGGAGAGGGAGAGGGAGAAGGAAAGCGGTTTCTTTGGCTCGTTGTTCAGTAGCAAGAAGAAGCAAGACGACTCGTTGTCGCAGACCGGTGGATACGCGGCCTCGGGACGCGAAACGGCAGCCGCACTCCTTGGTGCATCCAAGTCATCAAAGGGGCTGCCTACATCTCCCTCTCCGCAGCCGGGATTTCAGGGACCGTATGCGAGGTACCCGATTCACGTCGAACGTGCGATATATCGCTTGAGTCACATCAAGTTAGCGAATCCGAGGAGGCCCCTCTATGAACAGGTGTTGATCAGTAATCTGATGTTTTGGTATCTGGGCGTCATCAATAAAACCCAGAGTCCAACCCCAGCGGCACCACCCAACCAAGGCCCTGTGGCGGCTCCGGTGCAACAAGTCCCCGAGCAAGAAGAGGCACAGAGACAAGAGGCGGAAGATCGACAAAGGGCAGAAAACGAACGCTTGGAGCGGGAGAAGCAAGAGCGCGAACGCGAACAGAAGGAGAAAGAACTACAACAACAGCAGAAAGAAAAGTCGCGGAGAGGTACCCTGACGAAAGCCAATCCCGCACAACAAGGGCCCCGGCGCGCGGGAGAGATGCTAGTCAAAGGTCCTCAGTACGAGATGCAGCATCGGGTGATGGAACAGGAATACCATGGACCAGGATATGGCTACCCGTCATCTTCACCATCACCTGGCGCCATTGGTGCACCACGTATACATCGACAGTCTAGTCCTGTTAACCAGCCTCCGTCCATCGTCGAACCCGAGCCCAGTGCGTACACTTATTCCGGAGGCATGGATCCACAACTTCCCCTTGCTGGCATGTCACCGACACCAAACTCGTTGCCTAGTTCGCCAGCCTCATTACATAATAGACCACCATCGTCATCTCCCCCGCCTGTAGACGGACCTTTTCAAGCGGACACTTCCCCGCAAGCTGTCCCACCTCTCCGTTCCCGATCACCGCCCACTCTCAATCACAATAGATACTCGCCATCACCACCACTCCCTGGTCGACCACATCCTTCGAGAGGCCCCTCACGCTCGCTATCAGCCACAGCAAGTTCTAGCGTCCCCCTACCTGTAGATGGAAAGGCGAGGAAAGCGATCAGTGCCCATGCAGTCGCACCGTCGCCGAATGGGAGACCGAGAGCGAGCCTCGGAAGCGTGCCTGTGTCAAGAGGCGAGGAAGAGGATGTTCCACTTGCTGTTTACCAACAGCAACGACGACGGTGAATGATCCAGGTACGGCATCCACCCGAAAGCGACAGGACGCACTGATGTGACTTTTGTGCAAGACTCGCATGTCTTTTCTCGCTTTCGATTCGGAATACCCTGATTCACCACGCCTACTATCATGCCACATGCCAACGCTCGAGCCGATCTACGGGAGTCGTGTAACCAGAATATTCCCAGACATATTCAATGGAATCGATACAGCCGGACTTTCTACTCTATCCTATTCGTGCATGTCCATCCTACGCCAAGCCTATTCCCGTCCGAACAAGGACTTATCGACTCGTTTATCATACAATCCCAATGGTTGCTTGCATTCCTTTTTTTTCGCATTTCGCAATCTTTTCTTATGTCGTGCCTGACGTCGTCCGTCGAGATTTTTGAGGGATTCGGGCATCTTATTTGTTTCTTTTGTTTTCGCTAGTAGCTGTGACTAACCCAACGGACGGCGTTGCACACCGCATGTACTTTTTCTTCTCCTTTTTGCGGCGGACTCTTGAGTTAACCAGAAGGATTTATTAGAGTTGGAGATGCGGGGCGGGGTATCTCCAGTGGGGTGCTTGTACCTATAGTGTAAGCCAGAGAATCACAACTGTGAGATAGTTCATTCGAGGTCCAGGGTCGATGGGAATCCTTCGCCACCACCGGATACAATTCACGTCCGTCGGACCGTCATGTGGTCCTGCCAATGTTCCGTTTAGAATAGGTTCGCGTCGTTTCAGTTGGTGAGCCTCATTGTAATGCTATTGAAATATCCACCACTACCACCACAGCTTACTAGTATTCACTATTATTTCTTTTGCCAGAGTCGGGGACAATCGGGCCCCTAACTTGAGTGACACAGCTCATGTTTCAACTTATCTCCTCGTACTCACATGGTCCCAAATGTGTATGGGAGTAAGTCGGGCTCATAAGTTCGCGGTCTTATTTCTTCTCTTTCCACCATGGCCACCCCTACCCCCTCACGCACCCTTCCCACTCTTCATAATCTAGGCAGTACCGTCGACCCAAACCTCGATGTACAAGCTGTCGTCAACGACTGGTTTACCAAGTTCTCCAAAGCAGTCGGTCTCAAGGATGTACCAGCCATCGTTGACTTGATCCTTGATAACGGTTTTTGGCGCGACATGCTCGCACTCACTTGGGATTTTCGCACTTTTGAGGGAAAGAGTGCGGTGTCCAAATTCCTCCAAGACCAACTCAGCGTCTTCGACCCTCACCCAGCCACTTTCTCTCTGCAGCAGGACCTCGTACAACTCCAGCGGCCCTACGAAGACATTGCTTGGATCCAGGCTTTTTTCAACTTTGATACGAACGTGGGTCATGCTTCTGGCGTGTTCAGGCTTGTGCCCCTCCCGGATGGCTCGTGGAAGGCCCACGTGATTTATACCAACCTTGAGGATCTCAAGGGTTTCCCCGAGCAGATTGGACGATTGAGAAGTTTCCAATCAGACCGCGGAGAATGGGCTGCGAAACGTGAGCGGGAAAGAGAATTTCTTGACCAAGAACCATCCGTGCTAGTAGTCGGTGGAGGACAGAGCGGATTGGACGTTGCCGCGCGACTCAAGATGTTGGGAGTAAACACGCTCGTCCTCGAGCGGAATCAAAGAATAGGAGACAATTGGAGGAAACGTTATTCTGCGCTCTGTTTGCATGACCCGGTTTGTGAGTCTTGCAAGTTGGTTATCTTCCTTTCTCTTACCGCGCTCTAGGGTATGACCACATGCCCTACTTACCGTGAGAGCATGCTTTGACCAAAGATGCCGCGTCATATTAACGTCTATTTTCAGATTTCCGCCTTCCTGGCCGGTCTACACGCCAGCGATGAAGTTGGCTGATTGGCTCGAGTCTTATGCTCACGCCATGGAGTTGAATGTATGGACATCAGCAACAGTCGTTTCGATTGAAAAGGAAACTGGAACCAGCGGGAAGCGTTGGTCTGTTCTAGTCGAACGCGAGGGTGACCGACAGCGAGTGTTCAAGGTAAACTACGTCGTACTGGCGCTTGGCATAGGCGGTGGCCTACCAAGAAACCCAGACATTCCAGGGCAGGTAAGTAAAGCATGGTCGATCGAGGGTTGACCCGCCTACAACCTGGATAGGACGATTTCAAGGGGCAGATATTGCACTCCACTCAACACACATCTGCGACGGATCATGCAGGAAAGAAAGTCGCGGTTGTTGGCTCTTGCACATCAGGTATGACGATTTACCTTTCTTAATCTTCAAGTGGAGCTTAGGATGACCAGCCCATGATATCTGTGCTGACTACGTGGATCATGGTGTTGGTAAGTTGCTTCCGTTGCCTTTCAGGATACCGACTAACCTCTTTGACAGACGTCACGATGATTCAACGGGGCCCCACTTATATCATGTCAAACAAAGAGGGAATGCCTCGTTTGATGGGTAGCATCCGTTCTCTTCCTCTTAAATTGCCTGCTGAGAGTTCCACAGAACTTTACTGGGAAGGTGGCCCACCAACGGAGGTCGCTGATCGCGTAAATGCATCGTTTCCGGCCCATGTTGCCAAACTTGTGCAGCAACGGGTCACCAGAGATATCGCCGAGGCGGACAAGTATGTTTCCAATCGTTCATGCCCGTGAACAGTGACGTATACGTGTGCCCTAGGGAACTTCTCGACGGCCTCCGCCGAGCCGGATTCAAGCTCACCCTCGGAGAAGACGATTGCGGCTTCCTCCAGTTAGCGTTTAACAAAGCTGGAGGGTACTATCTGGGTAACGTCTTCCTTGTTTTACAATACAATCCAATGAACGGGAGCTTTCCAGATGTCGGTGCTTCTCAGTTAGTCGTTGATGGCAAGATCAAGTTGAAAAGCGACGGACCCATCAAGAAATTTACGCCCACTGGATTACTCTTTGAAGACGGTTCCACACTGGACGCTGATGTCGTCATTTTTGCAACTGGGTCAGTCGTTCTCCCATTCCTTCATGACAACCCTGTGACGCAGAAAACGCAGATACGGAGATTCACGCAATGCATACATTGACCTCCTCAAGGACGCAAACCTACATGACAAGATACGCCGAGTCTGGGGCATGGATGAGGAAGGCGAGATCTGCGGCTCGTGCCGCGAAATAGGTAAACCTAACGACGAGGGACAAGAGGTCGCTGGGATCTGGACCATCATTGGAAACCTTGCCCTGTGTCGGTTCCACTCGAAGCACGTCGCACTCCGTACGTAACGTCCTTTGGATCAATCTCGTTTACTCGACTGCTGAGACGCGCGACTGTTAGAGATCAAGGCGTGCCAAGAGAACATTTTCGGGGTTCGCTACAGTTCTGGATATTAGGGTGTTCGTTTTTTATGGTTTCAGATGTCGATGGAAACGTAGAAGAGCGTGCGTCTGTAGGAATTATACGACTATAACGTATGTTATGGTTGGAACGGGCGATGTTACCCAGAGTCCCAGTAGTTCGTATCATTCATTTGGCTCTGCCCGTCGTCTCAAGGCTAGCGTTGGTCCCAAAAACATCGTCCGAGTCGGCAATCAACTCGCAGAGTAAGCGACAGCTTTCACTCCTCATACTCCTATTCGCAGTGCCGGACTGCGTTGACATTCGAGACCGAGCCAGTAATTGCACAGACCATATCCACAGTTGCGCTGGGGTCACCAGGTCGGCTTGCCAGGGGCAGTTCCAAAAGGGAAAATGATATAAAAAGGATTTGTTGACGTCACGGTGTCACGGCAAATACTGTACCAGAGCAAGTGGAGGAGGTTACCATCACCACATATATAAATCCAGAAACTCGCCACAATTCCTCCCTCTTTCTTCCGCCATGGTCAAGCAGGCCGACTCGGATGCTCCATCCAAAAGACTAGATCTTTCCTTATCGCAGTTACGATTGGACAATGTTCAAGATCAGAGCGATGCAGCGCCAACCACTCCAAAAACACCCGCAGACGAAGGCAAAGAATTCTTCCTGAGCGAACGATCAGAGGACGAACAACATATCCGTGTTTACGAACTTAGACTTGATCCCGATGGCGGACCCGACAAGCAGCGATCGGTGAGTTGGCCAGTCGCCTTCTTTCGCGTATTCACTCACGCGAGATCGCACAGTATATCCGCCTCCCACCCGCCCATGTTCCTTACATATTACGCGTCTCTTTGGATGCAGGGACACCCGCCTCGAAAAACGGCATATTTAAGACAAACTTTCCGTTAGATGGTGGCTTGTTCGAGCGCGACACCTTCGCGGAGCGAAAGTACGCATGCTCACATGACTTGTTTACGTGTCTGATGCGTGCATCTAGACTACCCATTGACTTCTCCAAGCCCATTCAAGTCGATCTCCCTATATCCCATGCTGGCGCGTTCGTCTACTGGATTGAATATGATGGTGCTTTCCCCGGTCAACGTATCAAAGGCAGGGAAGGCTACTTCAATATCGACCCAATTCTTCGCGTTCCTGCACGTTCATCTATTCTCTCCGCTGACCTCAGGTCGCTCCTACCTTCCGATAAATGTGCACGAATTTCGCCAGACTATGTCGACTTACCTCTCGATGGAATCTCAATGTTGACGCTCGTTTCCAAATGGATGGGTCCTATCGCGCAGTGGGAAAAACACTTTCAGGAAGCGAGCGATCGCGGCTATACCATGTTGCATTGGACTCCTCTCCAGGTGCGCGGCGCTAGCGACAGCCCGTACTCTATCAAGGATCAGAACAACTATGACCTTCGCATTTTCGATACCCCCGTTGAACCACTGGAAGTCGCTTCCATCATAGAAGACACTTTGCATGTGGCCAAGGAGGAATACGGCCTTTTGAATCTGACGGACGTGGTGCTCAACCATACTGCCAGCGATAGTGGATGGCTTATTGATCATCCTGAAGCAGGTGAGTCCTCCGGGAGTCAACCGTTTATCTGTCCCTCATCGATAATCTAGGCTATAGTCCTTTGAATACTCCCAACCTGACTCCTGCATTGGAACTCGATGATGCCATCCTCGAATTCTCGACTTCACTTCATGGAAGCGGACTGCCCACGCGTGTTACCTCCCAGCAAGACATGGATACGCTTCTGGCTGCCTTGGAACACCATTTAAAGTCAAGGGAGCTGTGGGAATTTTATGTTCTGGACGTACAAGCAGAGAAGGCTGCCATCCTCAGCGCATTGTCATCCGATTCAATTATACCCTGGAATGGCGAAGACATCAAAGGGAAATCTGCACCTGCAATTGCCGACATTGTACGGTCGTCTGGTTTGATCAGTGGCTTCGCTGCACTATCATCGCGGTATTGTGCACATGTCGACGGTGACATCGCTGCCGGAATCATGAAAGCTGCATTTGCGCACGGCCCGGATGATGATGAGGTACTAGCAGAGAACTGGTTACAGGTTGTTGAGGTGTTGAATGTGCCACTCTACGCTGCTTGGGAAGAAGACACACGAATAGCATTGGACATGATCAAGAATAGACTCAAGTACCTCCGTCTTGATCCGCATGGGCCTAAACTTGGGGAAATTTCCAAAGAGTGCGTGTGCATCATTTTCACGATATGTCAGTTGATGTTAGTGCCGGCTAGTTCACCCCTGGTTGAACCCTATTTCACGCGTCTACCGGGGTTTGCAACCAACTCTGCTCTATATTCTGTCGCCAACAATGGCTGGATATGGAATGCAGATCCATTAGTAAATTTTGCTCTTCCACCTTCCAAGGCGTACTTGCGCCGCGAAGTCATCGTCTGGGGAGATTGCGTAAAGCTTCGCTATGGCTCTTCCCCTTCAGATAATCCCTGGTTATGGACATTCATGACGTCCTATGTCACCTCTCTCGCGAAAACATTCGACGGATTTCGCATTGATAACTGCCATTCAACTCCTCTGCATGTCGGGACCGCTATGCTTGACGCCGCGCGGAAAGTGAACCCAAACCTATACGTTTGCGCGGAGCTCTTTACTGGCAGTGAAGAGACGGATCTGCTATTCGTCAGAAAGTTGGGTGTCAATAGCTTGGTTAGAGAAGCCGGAAATGCTTCGGATCCACAAGAGCTCTCTAGGATTATGTATCGGTACGGATTAAGCAAGCCGATAGGTATATTCTTGATTTCACCCCGTACTCGGATTAACTCACCAGTCCTTCTTTTCGCTTGCAGGATCTATGGATGAAGCGTGCTTGACAAGTGTCCAAGAGCTCGCTCCACCGTTCGGCACAGGACCCACTCGCCCTTGTCTCGTTACTCCTCTCTACGGTTCCACTCCTCACGCAATGATGTATGACCTCACTCACGACAATCAATCTTACCTTGACAAGTTTACCGCTGAGCACGCGCTTTGCGTGGCCGGTATAATCACATTTGGATATTGTGCTGTAGCCTCCGTCAAAGGATTCGATGATCTATATCCGAAGCTTCTTAATCTTGTTCAGGAGAAAAGACAATATGAAGTCACGGATCTGGGTGAGGGGTCGGGCATTGCCAGAGCAAAGAGTGTATTGAACGGGCTAAGGAGAGAGATGGTGCTTGGGGGATATGAAGAAGGTTTTGTGTTTCAAGACGGCGATGCAAGTCCTCTTGGTTTCTCCTGCGACGTACCCGCTAATTGTTTTGCGTCATAGTATATCAGGATCCAGAGAGTTCACCCAAAGACACAAAAAGGATACTTGCTCATTGCTCATACGGCATTTACTAAACGCCCCAATGTAAGGGGATCCCGTGGGTGCTTCTCTCCCTTTGTTCCACGCTTGAGCATTGATAGTGACTGACGATAGCGAAGCCGATTGAGCTGAGTCGAACGCGGGCGAACTTTATTTGTGGGTTTGCTATCAGTTTCCCATCATATGAGGCTCCTCGAGACCCGAGAACGATAAAGGGTTTGCCTGGCAACCTCATCGACTTACCCGAGGTCCCTGTCATTCAGAAATCAAATGATGCTGGTCCCCTTTGTTCCATCGTTGTTCCCGATTTCTTCCCCCCAGGGAGTATCATCGTCTTCGAGGTTGAAGCTGAACAGGCGGATCCTACGCTCGATACCTACTGCGCTGAAGCTGACACTATTGCTGCTGCTCTATCATCCCTCGATGTAGTGGATCTCAATGTCGTACTATACCGCGCTGATGCGGAAGAGCGAGATGCAACTGAGGGGAAGTATGGCGTGTACGACATTCCTGCTCTGGGTCAGTTGACATATTGCGGCTTGGCGGGGTGGATGGGACCGTTGCAGGCGGTCATAGTTTCTAACGATCTAGGACATCCGCTGTGTGAAAATCTGAGGAAGGGCACGTGGGCTCTGGACTATACTGTCGAGAGGCTTTTTGAGTAAGTTCATATTGTGTACTGAGTGTCTGTGTCGACTGAAACGAACAGTCAAACGGATAAACTTCCGAATCTCGCCGCTCCTGCTTTCTGGTTACAACAGAGGTTTGAACGAATCAAGACCGCTGTTCCTCCTTATCTGCGACCCAAGTTTTTTGCTATCACCATATATACCGCGTACAAGGCCGCGAGGAAGGCTGCTCTGGAGCAGTTATCCGAGTTCGTGTCTACCGGACATGAATTTACGCAAGATCTAGCCCTGTGTGCAGTACAGATGTATGGAATCGTCGAGTCAGCATCATTGGATCCTAGTATGGCCACGCCGTCACTCGCTGCTGGACTGCCTCATTTCAGCACCGGATGGGGGAGGTGCTGGGGCAGAGATGTATTCATTTCACTGAGGGGCCTTTTCTTGACTACGGGAAACTACGATGGTGCAAGGATACATATTTTAGCATTCGCCTCGACGGTCAAGCGTGGTCTCATTCCAAACTTGTTAGATTCGGTGAAAAATCCACGGTACGTCGTGATTTTACTTGTATCATTCGCCAAATAATCTTTAAACAGATACAACTCACGCGACTCGCCTTGGTGGATGTTGCAGAGTATTCAAGACTATGTCAACATGGCCCCCAATGGTACATCTATTCTTTCCGAGATTGTTCGTCGGCGTTTCCCTGCAGACGACAGCTGGGTAGCATGGGACGACCCCCGCGCGTATGCCTATTCCAGCTCGGTTGCCGAAGTTATCCAAGAGATTCTTCAGCGGCATGCATCAGGGATATCGTTCCGCGAAGACAACGCGGGTCCAAACCTCGACATGCAAATGAAAGATGCAGGGTTCAATATTGACATCTATGTTGATTGGAAGACGGGATTCATTTTCGGAGGAAACGAATATAATTGTGGGACGTGGATGGATAAGATGGGGGAGAGCCAAAAAGCTGGGACAAAGGGCATCCCTGGAACCCCTCGGGATGGTGCTCCCGTCGAGATTGTGGGATTAATGAAGAGCACGCTGAGATGGTTAGATGGGCTAGCGAAGGAAGCGGACTTTCCTTTTGAGGGTGTTATCGCTTCGAGTGAGTCTATTCCCCGTTTGCGAAGATGAATTTTACTGAGTCGAGCAACAGTCGACGGCAAGGACAGACTTGTCACGTATGGTGAATGGAATGACCTGATTCAGAGGTCATTTGAACGCTGCTTTTACGTTCCTTTGGGTAATAAGGTGGACGGCTATCGCGCATCAATCTTGCTAATGCATGCCACAGATCCAGCGGATGATATCCAGTACGCCGTGGATACGAAGCTCGTCAACCGTCGAGGGATCTACAAGGATGTTTACGGATCTGGGCGAGGGCGCGAATGGTCCGACTATCAACTACGACCCAACTTTCCGATTGCGATGACTGTCGCCCCTGAGCTGTTTGACGAAACACGTGCCCTACAAGCGCTCCAAATCGCTGACCAGGTTCTGCGAGGACCGATGGGGATGAAGACGTTGGACCCAAGCGACATGCAATATCGCCCGTACTATGACAATTCAAATGATTCCGAAGACAAGGCTGTTGCCAAAGGGCGGAATTATCACAACGTGCGCTTTACTTCTGTGTGTTGGCGTAATACTGATAAGGGTGATCAGGGCCCAGAGTGGGGTTGGCCGCTTGGGTACTTTTTGAGGGCATATCTTTACTTTGACACACGTGTAGGGGCAGGGAGAAATGTTTGTCCCATGCTTGCGCGCCTGACAGAGATGCTGAACGAGGCATTCTAGGATCCCCTGCAAACCTTGCACTATCTGCATCGAGCGCTGCTTGAACCCCGACATCATATCCAACGGGATGCTTGGGTCGGTCTCCCGGAGTTGACAAACAAGGACGGCGCGTATTGTCACGACTCGTGTAATACACAGGCATGGAGCGCAAGCACGTTGCTGGACTTTTTAGAAGAGGTAAAAAGGTATTCAGGTTTTGTATGTAACAACTAGTAGGGCTAGGCGTGTGTGTGTGGTGTTGTTTGTGTAGCTGAGCAAAAGATCTTCAAGATGAGTTGTAAAAGTTGAGTTGATTGCCGACTTTTCATAACGATCCCCCCCTCAACTTGAAACTTGTCCGCTTTCCTGGAGGTGGAAGTGGAAGTGGAAAAAAAAGAAAAAACTCTTCTATGTCGTTCTTTGACTTCGAGACAAGCGGTCTAGAACAAGACAAGAAGAAATTCTTGCAAGGCGGTCTACAAGAATCAGAGGACCTCGCGGTCTACACTTGGGGAGAAGAGAGCTACGACGGTCTCGGCGATGCCCTCCAGGAGGGCGGCGATGAGCTAAATGACGAGACTTTCGGTGGGACCGGCGTCGTCGGTCAGTTTATAACCTACAGCGTCCTTGGATCTAACGACACTTACCGGGATCCCGTCTTTCATTGGCAATACCTTTCATCCAGGCAAAGATTTCGATTTTTCGAGCCACCCGCTCCCAGATCCAATTGGTACCAGACTTGATCGCCGTGCAACTCCTCAAGAACCTCGGAGGGAGCGCACGCCTGCCCATGAGCGTACCTATACTCCGAAGCTCTCTGAGCGGGGTAAGCGACCTGTCCTTTTCCATCGTTGCCCTGTGCTTATCTACTGCATCCTCGTTCCCTCACTCGGGCAGGCATTTCGCCAGCGCCTGTTCCATCTCCTTCCGCGCCCCACTCCCTCGAGTCAATCTGGGATGACAAGTCTCCGTTTTCGATGCTCAGAGGTTCCAATGGGGTCGCGCGCGTTGCAGATCATCGGCCTTCGTCAACGTCTAGGCATCTTGCCTCCTCGACGACGTCCTCTCTCTCCCATGGCCAACAGACGTTCGCGGATCATCTTCGGTCATCTGACCACCAGCTGCACCAGGGTATCTCGCATGGCGCTAACCAGCTTGGGGCTCGAACCGTACAGGAGATCGAAGCTGAGATGAGACTCGCGGCTCAGCAGGCACGCCAACGCCAGGAAGAACTCAGGCAGCGAGAGCGGGAGCTGAGATTGGCAGAGGAACAACAGTTGTTGCAGCAACAGCAACAGCTTCGAGACCAGGAACGTCTCCGTCTTTTGCAACTCCAGCAGCAGCAACTGATCCAGCAAGAGCAGCAACTACGTCTCCATCAGGTCCACCAGCAGCAGGTGACGCCGCCCCCTCGCATGGTGCATCATGCGCAAGCTCAGAGTCTGTTGCCGAGGACGCAGTCGCCCAGGTTCCATCAACAACATCAGCACCAACAACAGATCCTGATGCTCCAGCAGGAACAGGAGAGGCAACAGCAAGAGCGATTGAAGGAGTTGCAGGAACGCTTGAGATTGGAGGAGCTCGAGAGGCAGCTTCGTGCTCAGCAGATTTCACAGCTTCAGCAACAGCCGTCTCTCCAGGCTCGTCGCCAGGCCAGCTACGCTGATCTGCAAGCATTGCAGCAGCGTCGTACGCATTCTCCTGCTTCCCCCGCATTTGCTACGGGTTTGGGTGGAGGCGGGGAGTTGCCGCTGATCAACCAACAGAACGCGCAGTTCTTACCGCAGAGTATACAACTTCAGCAGAGGCTTTTGTCAGAGATGGCACAGGCAGAATTTATGCGGGATATGCAGGGTATCAGTCAGGTGGAGCAAGAGGCCCTCAGAGCAGAAGCTATGCGCAAGATTATGGAGACCGAGCGCATGGAAGAAAAGCGACGACGGAAAGCATCCAAGATCGCTCACATGGCAAGTCATTTTCCCTCTTGATGAACAGAAGCGTAATTCAGATCGTGTTTCCAGTCACGCTATAACGACCTTATGACCCAATCTGACAAGGACTTTATAACCCGCATTCAAGTGTCACAGCTTGTTACTCAGGATCCTTATGCAGAAGACTTTTATGCCCAGGTTTATGGTGCCATTCTCCGTTCTCGTATGGGTCAGCCCGGCGCGGATTCAGAACGCGTTCTGAAATTCGGAAGTGGAGGTGGTGTTGGATTGGGTATGCCCGGACAAAAGACGGGTGGTAGGAGGCAAAGTGCCATGCAAAAGATGGAGGCCCAAGTAGAGAGGATCGTCAGCAATGCCAGGATGAGAGAAAAGGAAAAGGGGATGCACTGTAAGTCTTCCGTGTATGATTTGGGGGCCCATACTGACGGTCTTGATATCTAGCAATACACAGTCTCCAAGGTGCCCTCGGGAAAACGTCTGGACGGAGCTATAAAGCTGCTCCGCGTCAACTATTGCAAGTCGACTCTAGTAATGCGACCGCCACGCTATCGGGCACCCACCCGCACATCTCGAAGGAGGACGGTCAAGGGCATAGTCTCAGTAGGAGTAGCGACGGCGCGGTGCGCGAAGCTGCGAAACTGGGACGAGAGGCTTTGGGTGATGCAGCTGGCGTAAGTCTGCTGTTATCGTCCCCATATCTTATCTCACTCACTCGTAGCAGGACGGCGTGGTCCGAAAAGACCCTCTCACGCGGCGTCAAGTCCTCGTTGCTATCGAGTCGTTGTACGACCTTGCACTCAATGTTGAGCAACTGAGGCGGAACCAACCAGCCGAAGAGGACGAGGAAGCTGTGGTAGTGTGGTGAGTACTATCCCACATGACGTGAGCGTTGATCGTTGGGACTGAGTTTGCATATAGGGAAGCAGAATACGAAAGCTTCGCTGAGGAAATATGGCTCGGCTTGCAAGTCATGGTACCCCTCGAGACCAGGTCAGTCTCTGCACTGGACTTTCCAGCAGTTCACTAATAATTATACGTAGCGATCCTCATCCATTTATCTCGTTGCTTACCCCGGCGAAGGGCAAACGAATCTTGCCCAGGCTCAGTCGTCACATTCAACCCGCTCGCATGCTTACTCTTCTCACTCTTCTCGTTGCATGCTTTTCTCAACTGGACGTTGTCAAATATGCGCACTTGCTCGATCTGCCAGATGATTCCCACCTCCACGCACAGACCAGGTCGCCATCTTCCAATGGTGACGCGAACCCACCTGATAGAGACGAGGTAGAAAGGCAAACGCAAGCCTTCCTCGGAAGTGTACTCCAAAGTATCTTACCAGTCGTGGCCAAGGCAGAGCTGAGGCTTATCGCCGGTCTTTTGGGGCTACTCTTGGACCGGAACGATGCGGTGATGATCGCGCAAACCAGGGTACGTAGTCTCACGTTTACAGTACCGCGATGACTGATGGATTGCAGCCTGGCATTGCAATCCTAACGCTCTTTATGAGTCGAGTGGAGATTATTAAGCAGGACATGAGCGGTATTCCTGAGACAGAGGTTCTTACCCCCGAGGACGCTGAGCAATGGTATAAAATGACCCTTGTGTGCCATGAACGCATCTGACTCTTTTCCAGGCAACTCATGTTTGACCACTTGTTCCAGCTCCTCGCACCCCATTTTCTCCTCCTGTTTCCCTCTACACGACGTGCCCTCCAGCTCGCTGCCACCCCCACGCAACACAATATCCACGGTCGTATGCCCCCACAGTCGCCTGGCTCAGAGATGCTCGACCAGCCTGTGTGGCAATTTCTCGCCGCAATGGCGCTCCATGCCTCGACTGAACAGCAGTCCACGCTGGTCGCTGGTCTGCGCGAAAAAGTTCTCGAAAACGTGGCGAGCGCGCAAAAGGGGTGGGGTGTCGTGGACGAGGAAGAGAGAGAGGCCAAACTGGCCAATGTGAACTTGTTTTTGCACGCGTTGGGCTTGGACAGCTCGCAGATTACGATCTAGATGAGGCTTATGGGACGGTTTTGCTGTTTGCTGTCTCATCCGTGCTTGCTTTGCCTTGCGATCCCTCATTTTAGTAACACCTATATTACGCCTGCAGCTGGGTATGCTTTTTTCGGTATCGTCTCACCATATAGTTAGAAGGACAAAAGTATCTTGCTTTTTTTTTTTCGGGAGTTGTACGAATTCAATGGCTTGGTGGTTTCGGATGGTCTACTGTTTATCTACGCAATTTTTGACATCGACAAGCGTTTAAAAAGGGACATGGCAAAAAAGGTCCCGTAGACTCGCAGGAAGCGATTCAACACCCACACATGCATCCAACTCGGCTCTCCGTTCGTAACCACGCTTCTCGATCACCTCCATCGAGGCAACCTCCCCGACGAGATCCAACACAGGAAGCTGGTCCCAGTCAGGCAACGCTCCGCCAGGCAAATCCAACAACCCCGGGCCGTGCGCGGCGTCCCCGCCCGCTGGCAACGCACCCGAGAGATGCATCAACGGCAGCTCAAACAGCCGCTTCTTGCGCGCGTACACCTCGCCGGGCTCGTCCCGGACGTGCGACCCCACCTCGAGATGGTTCGTCGAGAGCGACACGTAGTCGTCGTAGTTGGGGTAGAGCATGACGTAGCCGCGCAGGTAGACGAGCTCGATAAAGTACTTTTTCCACGACTTGGTCCATCTGTTGGAGCGCAGGCGGGGGACGACGGTATTGTGGGCGGGTTGGGCGAGCCGGAGGGAGAGGTAGTCGTGGAATTCGCGCCAGGGGGAGGGGAAGTAGAGGGCGCCCCAGCTGCATGGGATCTGGGAGAGGTAGGGGGTGGTGGGATCCGTCGACGATGCGGTGTGGAAAAGCGCGCGCGCGTTGAAGGGCTGACGGCCGGTGGGACGGAGCTCGATGAGTTTCTGCTGGTAGAGGCTGATCCCAAAAAGCCTTGAAGAAGAGGGCCACGAGACTCCGTATCTAGTAAATGAGGTTAGGACACGGTTGCTTGAATGAACAAGAACGAAACTTGTAATGCAACAAGGTCATTTTGACCCATGCATAAGACAGAGCTGACAATTCGACGTCGTCCTCGAGTAGCAAACCGTAAGAGTCATTGCAATGTGGGTACCATGACTCGGCGACAGCGAGAAGTAAACCACCGTGAATAACGCGATGATGGAGGAAAACATCACCATGGGGCCATTCAAAATCATACACGATTTGCAAGGTTTCGGGGTCAGCACCTTGGTCCATATTGATCCGTACATTAACCTTGTCACCGTAGAATAGCGTGCGTTGGATTGATTCAAGCAGACGCCAGAGTGAGTGTGGCCGATTATTCGTGACGACGCTCAAAGTGATTTCAGGGACGTTCCAATCTATGTTTCGGAAGTAGTACAAAGTTAGTCTGAGCGGGTGGGAGGACGAACGGCGTAATTCATCGAGGGTCAGGGTACCGATCCACTCGGTATATGGCAGCTCGCGGCGGGGAAGTCTGATGAGAGTGGTGTTGAGAAACGGGGGCAGCTCCAAGATCAAGGAGAAGGTTGATGAAACGAGGTCCTGGCGGTCCAAACCAATCACGATGTCGGGTACAGATCCAAGGGAGTCGAGCCAGTCGGATAAGCTAGTCGAGCGTTGAAAGTAGGGTACAGTGCAGTTGATATCGTTGACGACGCCATAATCAGGTTCGTCGATGGTGTCATACAGGTAGGCCAACACGGTATATCCCTGGCGACGGAGTTTGCATGTCGCGGGGATAAAGTTTCTTAGGTCCTCCTTGATGGGGAATGCCAAAACAAAGAATCCGTTGGAGGAATCAGCGACAGCGCGAACATCGGGATCGTCGTCCAATTGATCGGAGATTTCGAGTTTACAAATCGCCTGGTCCAAGATACCTGTACCGATGACGATGCCGCCAAACGAGCCAAGGGTCGATTTTGCAATAAAAGTTCCCAGAGTACGCCAAAACAAGGAAGGTGGGGAGATGGGGGGTGGTCTCGCCAGCAAATAGGAGGGAGCGACGAAGGGAGGGACGAGAAACGCAGCTGGTTGTATGCGGTCAGAAGGCGGGAGACGAGACCAATTACGAGATGATCCGGCGAATCCACGGGGCCCAACGGGTAGATGTACTGCACGTGGGTGTAGCAGATATGCCCTCTCGCACTCGGACACTCGCTTGAGACCGTGTTCATCGAGGACAAGAACCCACTGGGTCCTTATCCGAGCGATGGTTTCGATGGCAGCCTCATAGGGATGCGTGACTCCAGGCCATGGATAGAGGGACACCTTTGGATGGTCGTGTGTAGCGTTTGACAAGAGCTTACGACGCACGTCAGATACGAGCGAGCTGGGACAGACGACCGCGACCTCGTGCAGGATGGTGGATGGAACAAGAAATGGGGCGAGTAGAATGTCAAGGTGGGCCAGGGTGCTCTGGATGACGGGGAGCACGACGGTGAGGGCATCGTCCTCGACGAACGGAGCCTGTGTGGGTGGTCCGTGCGAGGACGTTGTCCTGTGAGCGACGAGCCAAACGAAATACAAGACGGCGAAAGAGAGCAAGAACCAGCGAGACAAAAAGGACATGACAAAGACGTGGTCGTGTGTGACTCTTCCCTTTACTCTTCTCCACCATGGCCTCGACGTCCGACGCAGCGCTCAAAGCTGAAATCGCCCGTCTCACTGGTAAGCTGGACGCCGAAACCATCGTTCATTGTCGCTCACGACCTCCCAGGTGCAATCAACCAGCACAAGCAACGATCTCGACCCTTTGCAAGACCAACGCAAGCCCCATCCTCGTCCCGCGATGTGGTCATCGACGGGGTCACCTTTGAATCTTCGTCTCGTTCCCTCGTTCGCAAGGGCCGTGAGTCTCCCCCACTGTTTCTGGCTGAGCGGGGAATGTAACCCACCTCCTAGTCACTAAACCCCCCTCAACGGTCCCCCTCAAGCCGATACCCCAACCAACTGATTTTTCAAGGACAACACACGGACATCGCATCCCTGCCCATCGGGGTTACAAGTCAAAGGTATCTTCTCGCCAGCAGCAACGTCGACCACGGAACCGAAATATGACCCTGGACAACACTCGTCGCCCAACACAGTCTGTCCACCGCCACAGTTCGTACCACGATTCCAATCTGATTGTCCATTACAGAGGCCGCCATTCCAATAAGCGCATGAAATATCTCAACAAACCCTGCCCCCGTTTCACCACGACAGGTGCGTCCCGTGTCGCTTCCGACCCATGTCCTATCCTGAATGCAGACAACCACCCCCTCTTCATACCACGGCTGTTCAGGCGCCTGCAGCCGTGGTCTCACCTGTATGTACCAGCATGACCCCAACAAGATTGCGATCTGCTGGAACTTTTTGCATGGCAACTGTCCCAATACTACCGAGTCCTGCAATCTGTCCCATGACCCTATCCCGGAACGCACCCCCCTCTGTGTTCACTTTGCAAACAATGGGCGGTGTACTCGGGACAAGTGTCCTTTCCCTCACGTTCGTGTGGGCCAGCGACATGGCGTTTGTCGCGACTTTGCCGTGCTCGGGTATTGTTCCAAGGGTCTCGACTGTCAGATGCAACATGTCCGGGAATGTCCAGACTTTGCAGAAAAAGGCACTTGTTCGACAAAGGGATGCAAGCTCCCGCATGTCATTCGGGCAAATCGGAACCGCAAAGCGCCGACTGGAACGGATACGAACAAGACTGGCGGTCTTTCGTCGGCCACGGCTGGCGTTTCCGCTGTTATCGCTGGTTCTGATGATACCTCTAGCAATGTCTCGAGTTCACAGCAGATCTCTGTCCAAGACGCTCGGCTTGGCGATGAGTACATATCTCTCATGTTCAATGAGAGCGAAGAAGAAGAAGGTGATGACGACAGCGACGATAGCGACGCTGATGCGGAGGACGAGAATGGTAGTGATGAGGAAGAGGGCATTAGCCCCACTTGAGAACAAGGGTAGGATTCGTCGTATTTCGCACTTGCATTTGTTTTCTGTCCGCTTTGAATAAATGTCCTCGAGTCAATTGTTACTTATTTTTGTGAAGAGGCATATGAAAAACAACGCGGTAAAAGTATGCAACAATGAAACGCCGTGAATCTTATGCCTCTGTTAGCTCACGCAGACGACGGACCGTGCTACGCCAGACTCAGCATGATTCCAAGGTGTATTGAGAACAGGACTCACCTCCGCACTGTAGCAGCGGCACTGGTCGCCACCGTCCAAGCACCGCCAGCGATCGTCTTGTTGCATGAACGACAATGCCAGATACCGACTGCTGTACGCTTGACGGAGTCCTATCGAAACAGTCAAATACTTGCGTAAACGGCAAAACAGGATGCTTGCCTTGCCGCAGAACGTGCAAGTGTAACGAGCGTGTTGCGTCACTTCCATCTAAACATGATCAGCGATGGACTGCTATTGGTATGGTTGGTACGCACCTTTTTAACCTGCTTTCGCAGCGAGGCACCGTAACGCTACGTCGCAAGGTCAGTTTGGGGAAGTCGCTCGAGACGCTCATTAGTACACACAGTGCCATACTTTCCGGTCACACCGACTTTGCGTGTACGTTTGGTCTATAAACGTGGGTTAGCGCGACCGCTTGTTCAGTTGGACAAAAGACTTGCCATGTTGAAGCGCGGGTAGAGGCAAGTGCAAGTATCAAGGCATAGCGCGTGGATTGAGGACGTCGGACATCTCCGGTGAACTGTATAGTTCAGCCACATTTGTCAGCAGCGGTATATTATCTTTTTGTTTCTCTTTCGTCTTCGAGGAATCCAATGGGCAACGAGTATGTTTACGACTCCTCTTGTACGTTCATTTTTTAAATGACTGTAACAAGCGCGTCAATCTCGATCGACCGTACACCCGTCGTTGATTCCTTGGTCCCAATCCCCCGCCCGAGCGAGTTGGTCACGCCATCCAATCATGATCAACTGACCACCACAGTCGTCATCATCGTCCTCGCCTTTTTGTCCCTCAGTGCCATCATCGCGGTTTGATCCCCTTGCTTGTCTTGACCCCCTTGTTCTGAGTATCTCGAACAGATGGTCTTTTTCACCGTTCAGTACTTTATGCGTCGGGCCGCCATCAAACGTCGCCGTCAAGCCTCTTGGATCCTCAAGTCCGGTCAATGGAACATGGAACCGAAACGGTCGTACGCGCACGAGACACGAACCGGCTGCTCCGACACGTCCTCCTCGTTCACCGCTTACCCATACCCTCTTTCGGAGCATTTCTGAACGTCGTCCGACCACACGATCTCGATGCGTCTACGTCTTTTTTCACGAATGGAACGGCTTCTCCCTTGCAGTTTCGTCTGGAAGCATGTGTACTATAGCAATTGTTCAACCGTGTAATGTCTTTTGTCTCGTGTATATTCTCGATGTCCGCGCGTGAATGGAATAAGCCGCTTCGTGTGAGGCTTTCGTTATACTTACGCGAATGACATCCACGTCCGAGTCCTCGTATCTCCAAGAAATTCCGCCTTCTTCGCGACTGATGCCCACTGATGGGCCAGCTGACAACATGACAACACCGAAATGAGATCTGGTCAAGCGCTTGGCAGATTTGGACTTGCTTGTCCTTGTTGATCCCAGCTTGTCATTAAGTATTGGTCGCTTCCTTGGCTAGAACCGTGTTCAATTTCGTTCGTCATGAAACCCATTCTCCTGCTACTCCCCGCTGTCGGGGGATCCCTCGCTGCTACGATACCATCCTTCTATGGCTCAGGGAACACTCCTCAGGCCGTTCTCAACGGTCAGACCTTTGATGCGAGTCCCAGCGGAATGGAGGGTTTCACGCTCGATCTCAACGAGGAGCGGCTGGTCCAGATGGAAGGCAAAGGGCCTGTCCGCATGACAGAACTTGAAAAGGTTCGACTAAATCTACTTGCTGCACGCAAGGAACTGAAACCCAACACATACTAGATCGATGCAAAGGCAAAAGGAATCAAGTTCTTTGACGTGTAGGTACTTTTTGAATTGGTGTTCCGGGCGTTTGTGGGACGACGCAACCCCGCAGCACAGATACACCCGACCTCGAGGCCTTCTCCCGCTTGAGGACCCAAGACACTAGTACGTCTTGGACCGACTAGTGTGACACTTTTGCTCAACGTCCCATATAGTCTCTTACGCTTCACCCAAGCTGCAGGAGCAAGTGACCAAAGTCATTCAGACTCTGTCGACCGCGGGACCAAGGGAAAACCTTGAGAAGTTTTCGAGCTTCCGCACGCGATGTAAGACCCGTTCGCGCCCGTCTTGCTTTCTGGTGCTTATGATGCCTTGTTAGACTACCGCAGCGAGGTTTGTTGCATCATGACAATACGTGGTGCTTATGCTCATGGACACGCGTGTAGACGGGAAGACAGAGCCAGAAATGGTTACTTTCGAAAGTGGTCCAGGTGTGATTCTTGTTCTTGTCACTGCCTTGTCATTGGCTGACCCTTGCACAGATTACGAATGAGAACGCACCCCCCTCCCTGCGACCTCACATCACAGTAGAGGAATTCAGACATTCATGGGGGCAGAATAGCATTGTAAGGACTGCCATACTGTTTGTATATCTGTTATTTATTTATCCCGTCACAGATCGCCAGAATCAATGGTTCATCTCAGACAGATGACAGCATCGTAATCATCGGTGCTCATCAAGATAGGCGAGTAGTTTCTCTAATCGATACAACGTTTATTCATACAGCAACAGTACCAATCTCTGGCCTTTCCTCCCAGCCCCAGGTCAGTGTTGGTTAGGCATCGATAGGTGAACTTGTTGACCGTTATTCAGGTGCCGACGATGACGGCTCTGGCACGGTGACGATCCTTGAATCCTATCGCTCCATTCTGGCGTCCGGTTTTGTTCCTGAAAGACCCCTCGAGTTCCATTGGTACTCCGCAGAGGTGAGTTTTCCGGGAAGCTACTGACTGGAGGCTTATCTGCCCCACAGGAGGGTGGATTACTCGGTTCACAGGCGGTAGCTCGGGATTACGCGGCGCGGGGTCTGAAGGTCTATGGCATGAGCCAGGTATGTTCGGAAATACTGTCCTTGAGTTATGCTCACCCCTGTAGTTTGACATGACTGCTTGGGTTAAACGGGGTTCCAGGGAGGAAGTCGGTGTGATTGTGGACTATGTCGACAATAGGTGATCACCTACGCGTTTCCAATCGTCCGATGGCTGATGTACTTCCTAGCCTCACCGAGTATAACAAGAAATTGGTTGACGCCTACCTGTCCATCCCGTACGCCGGGACCAAGTGTGGCTATGCATGTTCGGACCAGTACGTCTATTGTTACGATCCTTTCGTCTTAATCTCATCCTTGCGTCCTAGTGCGTCTTGGAGCAAGGCTGGATATCCATCCATCTTTACCATTGGTAACATCATTCTAACTCGGACTTTCTGGTTACTCATCCTACTCTAGAATCTACATTCGAAAATTCCAATCACAATATCCATACTAGCGATGAGTATGTTCTTACATGTTTCCGACGAACTATTACTTATTCTTTGCAGCCGCATTGATTTCTCGGACGAATTTTCGTTCGATCACATGTTGGAGTTCTCCAAACTGGCTGTGGCACTCGCGATGGAGCTCAGCACAGTTTAATATCCAAGACGATTGTGCTCAATGTAGAATTTTTGTATGGTCGTTACTGAAATTCTGCTTGATTGGAGTAGTTCGTTGATTCAGAAAGCCTGTCCAGCCATATGAAACCACTTCAAGTTTTTTTTTTCTGAACTCATCCAGATGTCTTTCAATTGATCTACTCTTTATCGCGACAGTTAGTACAGAATTGAGACATGAGAATGGACGAGGTACACGAAGTCGAACAACAATGAAGTTGAATTAATGTCATACACGCGATTCAAAGACGATGGTTCAAGTCCGATGGGCCGTGAGGCACACTATAGTGAAGTGGGAAAAAAAGAGAGCGACGAAAAGAAAATCAACGCTGGCCAGCAACAAAAGGTCCACGAGCATCACATGCCGCGCTGACCCAAGGACGATCTATCTATTCGAGGCGTCTTCAAGTCGGACGGGGAGTAGCGGTGTCCATGTAATTCTCCCATGCTTTGACGGTGGCGGCCGGGAAGAAGTAGGTGGAGGCCGTCGTAGCGGCACCATAGTAGATACCCGCTTGGCCAGGGAGGTAGTCTTTGCCTAGGGAAGGCTCCTCTCCTCCGATGACGGTGACCGATCCAGAACTCGAGGTGGTGACCAGTCCGGTTTTATTGTTGCCAAAGATGAATTCTCGGACGAGGGTGAGGCCCTATTTGGCACGTCGCGCGTGTCAAGACCCGAGCAGAACTTTGAACGTCAAAATTTGTTCACTCACGGAGACGGGGTTGTTGTAAGGGAGGAGATGTCCTGCTTGTGCGGCAAGGACGTATGTCCAGCCGCGTTCCTGATGGACGATGCCTGCGAATTCACCGTGGTCGTTATACCATGGCGTCTCCGGCTTGCGAGTGAAACCACGGATACCGCCGAATGTTGTGTTCTGTCGGAATGTGAGTGCATGTATGGATACCCAGGTTCTTTCTAAACTCGTACTTGGATGGTGACTGTAGATGCGCGTTTAGCCCACGTCACGACGTGAAGGGTAGGGGAGATATACCTTCAGAACCTCGATGAGCTACGAGAGAGTCGTCGTTTCCGGAATATATGATGACTTTCACGTGATGCGCCGTCATATTTGTAGCCAGCTCATCGAAGAAAGTCGAAGGCCTGGCTTTCTGTGAATACACATAATATATGATCTGTCACAACACTTACGCGACACCTGAAAGAGAGTGGTTCAATAACATACATCAAACTTCGAAGGGAGCGAAACATACTCGGGTCGTAGTTAGAATAATCTATGGAAAAATCGTTGAGTGCAAAATTGGAATACGCAACCTAGACTTACTATTGCCAAAGGGATAATTGATAACCTCCGACCAATTCATGCTTGTAGGCGCATGGATCGCAGCACGTGTTTGTGGGTCTGGAAAGAGGAGGATAGGTCTGCATGTTATCTCCACATGGACAAGAACAGACCATTGAGGAAGACGGAAGCATCCATAGATGCTTCCGGGTTCAAAGCATCAGGGATGTCGTAGATATCGAATTGACCCCCTGAGCTCTTACTCAAAGCTATAGCCCGCGTTTCAGTAAATGGTGATGGAAATAAAAATGGTCGTACACCAAGGGAATGTATAATTGACGGAGTAGTCGAGCATCTCATCATACAGATCACAACCGTACCAAGGATCGATAGTGCCGTTCGCTCGACCAGCGAGGCTGCGCTTCCATGCCTGATGTGCACGAATCCTCTCGTGCTTTGAAAGATTAGCATCCCGCTTAGTGAGCTTGGCGCCAAACCGGTCCTGAACTTCTCGCATAAACCCATGCTTGGTAAATTCCATTCCGTATTTCCTCGAAGCACCACCGCCCGAGGCGGCGTTGGCGCCTGGGACGTATGTCAGAGTCGGTAAGGGCTCGCGTTGGGGATATTGGAGTGTGAGATTGTAGCCACAGAGAGATGTCCTGCAAATAAACTCAAGTCAACACCTTGACATCGTTGGAAATACTTTCACAAACTGTTCGCGGAAGTACTCGAAGACGTCGGTGTCGTAGCCAATAATTTGCGGATAGGTTTCCAAAATGCTGACTACGGGCAAAAGCTCCCAGACTTCAACGGTTGACATGGTACCATCGCCGATGGCGATTCCCGCAAGGTTGACAGGTGGCTTGTCCATTTCGAAGTAGGTTTTGGTGATATAAGGCTATAGGAATGTTAGTAGCGCAAATCTTCCCAAGAAGGGAAAGTACTCAATATATACATTCCGCCGTAGCTCTCGCCCATAATGTATAATGGACGATGTGCGAGGTGAGGAAACACTTTGACAAAGTTCTCCAGGAAGCCCATCTGTGTCACGCATATAAGGGTTCCACCACAGCAATGAAAACGCAGAATCTCACGAAATCAGCCCCAACCTGGTCCTCGTCATTCACTTGGCAAAAGGTCAACGGTGAATGCGATCATAGATTTAAGTTACTCACCATAACCGTTCGAATCGGCAGTACTGAATCCAGCCCCACTAAGACACATCTTTAGATAAGCTCTTCATTGCCAAGGTGAGCAGCGGACGTACACCGGTTGATCGATCCACACGGTATCAGCCACGTTGGTCCAAGCAAATTCGTTCTCGAACAACGAGTAATCACTCGAGACATGAAGAGGGCCATTCTGTGTCAAACTTCAGCAATATCAATGGTTAGGCAAGCGATAGGACAAACCTCGGTAAGGAGCCCGAGAAGGCTAGAAGCACCTGGGCTGTCGAAACGCAATGATATTGGTCAAATAGCATGCAGGTTGCACACGAAACTGACCCCCCATTGAGCCATATACCCCACGGTTTGTCACAGTCGGCAGTGAATGAACCGACCGATGACTCGAATGCCCAGAAGAACAGTGTGTCATTAGGATGACCCTTTCTTTGGACTGGAATGTTTCCCGCCCAATTACGCGCGAGGGGCCACGTGGCGTTAGGGAGCTTGTCAGTAACTTGGAAATCTGTATACAGAGAGGAGCGGTGAGTTCGATAAGGTGGTCTAACATGCGTCACTTTGGACGCACACTCCTGCCATTTCGGACTAAAATCACCACTCGGCATCCCAGGGTAGACGTGCGGCCAGCTGCTCGGGGGTGGACCAGACTGAGCATTTGCTAATGAGGTGAGGGAAAATGCAGAGGAGAACAGTATGGCACATGATACCAAATGCATGGCGAGGAAAGCGAATGTCCGGCCAGTCACTGGATACCAAATGGATGGGGAGAACGACTTACTTCCATACTATGGGTCTTTATAGTGGTCGGCTAACGTCACTCATTTGAAACCAAATTGGATAGTGCGGACGATAACGCGGACAATAACGTTCAGTCATGTTGCGGTTACATGCAGGGTCGCGGCATCCACATGGCAGCGCATGATGGTTGACTTATACCCTTTGGGCAGTTGCATATGTAGCAGCAGACTGGCGGCGATGCAACTCGATTCAGACTACTACAACGTTTTAACTTCGACAGGTCAACTGTTTCAACACTTTTGTAGAATACACATTTCCCCTTACTTTAGTCATCCATACAATTACAACAAATTTAAATTCTGGTACTCTGCGCACTTGAACGGAGAGAAATGAAGCAGGAATGGGCGAGATCGTTGTAGTCACACTCATGGCATGTCAGCTGCCGTATGATGCCGCAGCTGAGTTTGAAGCTATATCTGCCGCGCGAGCACTGGCAAGCGAGTTTCCAGCGGAGCGATGTGACCTGTCAGTATGATGATGTTGAAAAAGCACAGAAACTCTGATGAGAATAGACTTCTGTAAACGAGCCGAGGGGACCAACCTGCTCGAAGATCTCGAGTGCTTCTTTCTGCTTTCACCTCGTGGTATCCGGATCGTGCGGACCAATATTTGAAACGCGGTTATTATCTCTGCGGAGATTGGCAGTTCCACGGGATAGTCAACATCAATCTAGCGCTTCAAGCTTACTCGCGTGACTACTTTACTATGTACTGAACGAACCATCAACAGCTACATACTCTCCATTAGTAGTACAAAGTACGCCACATCGCCGCATCGGAAACCGAGTTTAATTAATTTGGTAGTCCAAGACGGCGAACACCATGTCCGACTCCGAAATTTTCGTAGAAGCCCTCGCACGAAACGCCAAGGCATCCTTCGAGGCTTCGCAATTGCTTCCTTCCAGCGTCCGCGAAACCGCTCTGAAAATCATCGCAGATGAACTCAACAAGAACAAAGATTCTATTCTCAATGCCAATGGAGAAGATCTCGCAAACGCTCAGCGAGAAGTGGACGATGGCCGCATGTCAAAGCCCATGATGAATCGTTTGGACCTTGGCAAACCCGGCAAATGGGAACAAATGGTCAAGGGTGTCACCGACGTTGCCAACCTTCCAGATCCCACCGGGATCGTCACCTATGCATCCGAACTTGATGACAATCTGGAACTTTATCGTGTCTCGTGTCCAATCGGAGTCCTTTTGGTCATATTCGAAGCTCGTCCAGAGGTTGTCGTAAACATAGCGGCCTTGGCAATCAAATCTGGTAAGCAGTCATGTCAAGTTTCTTCGGTTGGCTTATGTCGAACTTATCGAATCGGTCAGGGAACGCCGCCATCTTGAAAGGGGGAAAGGAGTCCAACCGAACGACGGCTGAACTCGCCAAGGCCATCTCAGAGGGCTTGAGGCGGTCATCGTTGCCTGCGACTTACATTCAGACAGTCCAGAGCAGAGGGGAAGTCTCTGCGTTACTAGCGCTCGATCAGTTCATCGATCTGGTTATCCCGAGGGGCAGCAACGAACTGGTCAGAAACATTCAAAACAATACAAGGATTCCCGTCATGGGACACGCAGATGGTCTTTGTCACGTTTATCTGCACCAAGACGCTGACCCAGAAAAGGCCGTGCGCGTTGTAGTGGACTCCAAGGTTGCTGAAATTTACCTTTCGCCGGGATAGATATTGATGTGAAAAAAAACTTAGATAGATTACCCTTCTGCGTGCAACGCCGTGGAGACATTGCTGATCCACAGGACTTTATTGCACACTCTCTGGATTGAGGTTGCATGTGCCCTGTTGAATGCAGGTGTACAACTCATCTGCGATGAAAGGACACGTTTCGCGATTCCTCAGTCTGTTGCACAGACAAATCAAGGAAACATCATCCCTTCTGACGAGGTATCCTATCGTACGGAGCACCTCGATTTGAAGCTGTCCGTCAAAACTGTCGACTCGCTGGACAGTGCCATCCACCATATCAACACACACTCCTCACACCACACTGATTCGATAGTCACCGGATCAGAAGCAGACGGATCCAAGTTCTGTCGCGGTGTGGATTCCGCTGGAACGTTCATCAATGCTAGCACACGCTTCGCGGACGGTTTTAGATATGGGTTCGGGACAGAGGTAGGTATCAGCACAGGCAAGATACATGCGAGGGGTCCTGTAGGGCTTGAGGGATTGGTGATCTACAAATATATGTTGCGGAGTAAAGACAGAAAGGGACATGTTGTTGGGGAGTTCGGAGTGGGAGAGGGCAAGAAAAGATACAAGCATATCCCGATAGAAACATCCGGCGTCCCATTTTGAGAATTGAATCTGCGAGTCTAATATTTGAGCAAGATATCACGACGAAGCGTCATTCTCCAACTTGGCCTTCTTCGTTGTGGGGCTACCGTCATCATCGTCGACTTTTCGTTTTGCCCCACCTTCATTTTCGAGTGGTTTTTTCTTTTTTTTCACCATACAAGTTAGATCGTGAACAATGGCTTGCTGTCCGGGCACTGCTATTGATTGTGCGTTCAGCTCTTGATCAAGTGCTCTTGCAGCGAGAGCAGGAGCCGATTCTGTCGTTGCCTTGGGTGTCGTCTTAAGTTCGTCGACCTGGAGGGAATGTGATTAATCGGATTGTGCTGGAAGTAATATCGGTGGACCAACCTTCAAGCCGAGATCTTCCTTCAACCCCTCCATCTCCTGGAGTTCGCTTTCCATTTGGCTCTTGGTCATACTACGTACAAGTTCTCCAGCCAGCGATAGGGAAGGTACACTTTTTCCTTTCCCTTTCTTGTCCTCGCTTCGCTCTACCACTGGAGCTGGCGGCAATTTGTCATCAAGACCATCCTTCAGTTCCTGAATTCGTTCCAAGACGCTTTCAAGTGCTTTTTCTGCATGTTCTATGGCATCCGAAAGCCGTCCGGACGTCAGGTCAAGCACCATACTCAACTTGTAGTGAGCTTCGGCAATTTGTCTCGAGGACGTCGGCAATAGGTCGACCTTGAGGGCAAGACCCGCGGAATAGTCAGTTATTGCCTGGTCAAACTTCTCTGAGGATATACGTCAATGATCCGGTAAGAACGTAGCACTTGAGGCGCACCAGTTTCCAAGGACACGTCCCCAAGCGCAATATAAGTATCGGCCAGCTTCAGTTTGGTTTTGTCATCATCCTCGTGGCCCTTCTCATATATACCACGAGCAAGTTCGAATACCTCCCAAGCGGCGTTGAAATCATCTTCGGGTTCGCCTTCCTCGCCTTCCTCTTCATCGTCACTTCCCTCAGGCTCCTTGGTAGATTGACCCAACAGATCGACAGTTCCATCTTCGTCCTCCCCTTCCCCTTCCCCTTCATCTCCAAACTCTAGAATGGGCGCGTTGCCCGGTTCTATGGCAGAAAAACACACGTTATCCAGTGTGGTAGGGCAAAATAAGCAGCCTCCTACGTTTCTCTTCTTCGCCCTGCGCACCAGGCTCCGGCTCCTTTCCCAGCACAGAAGCTTGCGAGATCGCGTTCTCCAGGAGCGCCTTGCCATACGAGAAATACAACTCTGCCATCTCCGGCGCGTCTTCCTCGTGTTTCTTTGTCCTACATCGGATGCAACAAGGTTTGTGAACGTCGTCGGTGGAACGGGTCAATGTGTCGGACTTACTGCAGCTCAAGCGCGGTGGCGTAGTATTCGACGGCCTGTTCGTATTTTTTGAGCGCGAATGCGCGTCGAGCGTGTTCGAGGGCTGTCTCGACGGTCATGGTGGGAGACGCGTCGGCGTCAGCTTGAGTAGTTGTGGTTGGTCGAGTGTTCTCGCTGCTGTTGTGAGTGAGTTTGGGGATTGGGATTGTACACAAAAAATACCCAAGTTGACTTACGGTTCGGACACCATTGATGCTAGTCTAAGTAAACGTTACTTAAACGGTGGTCTTCGACGACACGCCTCCGAGATGACGCGGGGCGTGATATTTACACTTGATTACACTTGTTGTGCCAATTCAACAGATATTCACTTGAAAGCGTTAGTGCGGGACCGAAGTACATGTTAAGGTGGGGTATTTAAGAGAGTGCAGATAGGTTCCTAGTACTTAGATTACAATGTATCAGAGAAGTGGTTTGAGAAAAACCCTCCAGAGAAAACCTGCTTGGGTCCTGAAATCAGAGGCTAGCTAATCAATTAACCTAAAGAGGAGTGTAAATAAGATGCCTCTTTTCGCGGGGAAAGGCTAGATCAAAGAGGCACCCGGGTTTTGCTGCTGCGTGTCTTGGCCAAAGTGTGCGAAAGATGGATTGTGTGCACCACTTCCGAATGCAGAACCAAACGCAGGCAAAGTGCCGGTCCCATTGCTTAGCCCTACAAACGGCGGGGTGGATGCAGAAGCCGCGATTGTACTGGATACGCCGTTTACAGTCGATGGAGCGGATGTAGCAAACATTGTCGCCCGGAACGGGTTCGCGGCTCCCAGCGCTCCAGTAGCCTGAGGGCGGAGACCAACACCAAGAGTAGGTCCTCCGTTCATCCTCTGTGAAGGGAGAGCCACACCCTTTGGTTGAGAATTAATACCTCCAAATGCATTGTTGTCTTTGCCCACACTTGACCCGTAAGCAGGTAGGTTGAGGGTAAGGCTCGTTGGTAGTGAGGGAGCAGACGTATGCTGGGTGGTCGGTTGGGCACTTAGATCAGGCGTTGTAGTACCAGACTGAGGTATAGGAGGAAGGGAATCAAGCAGCGAAGCACCAAAGCTGGATGATGGCTTAAACGGCTTTATTCCACCGAAACCGGTAGGCTGGGGTTTGATGGGACCAGTCACAGGACTCGATAGTGAATGCGAAGCGGCAGTGGAGTTGGTGTTTTGGGAAGCCAGGGGAGAAAAAGGTGAACCCGGAGTATTTGAGCCCGTGTTTGCGAGTGTGAAACTCAGAGGCTGCGAACCAAAGGCTTTCAAATCACTACTGAGGAAGGAAGAATTCTCTTCAGATTTTTGCGTGAATGCGAACGAAGACGCAACAGTCGAGATGGTGGGTTCTGTGGTAGTGGTGATGGTGCTCGTTACCTGGTGATTACTAGCAGCAGTTGGCTGCGACTGGGGATTGAATTGGCTACCATCTACACCTAACCGCCCAAATCCCATCGAAAGTTCCAAAAGGGTTGGCGGTTTCGGAACTGGCGGGGCCGGAGTAACCGGGACCCCGAATGGGTTGCGTGAGCCTGTCTGGTGCGCTTTCACAGGCTGTACGATGGGAGGGGACGCAGACGACGGATTGGACATAACAGTGGTGAGTGGTGTGGACGCAGGTCTCGCAGGTACTTCCACTGGTTGTTGTACTTGGATGAATTGGGCCACAGATTGCTCAAGCGTTTGTGACTGTGGGTTCCGCGTCGGCTGGAAGAGGGAGCCTGTTTGCGGTGCAGACGGTGGAGGCATCGGTGGAATCCCAATCAATGTCGGAATTCCGGTCGCTGGCGGGACAAGTATACTTTGCCTAAAGGGATTTACGCCAGTGGGTTGAGGTTGTAGAAATCCCGTAGTGGTGCCGGATTGCAGATCTGTCGTTTGTGAGGGAATGAATGTTGAGAATGGACGGTGCTGAGGGGGCAGCTGGGATTCGAGAATAAAGTTGTTGGGATGCGATAATGACAGCTGAGTCGGCTGAAAGGGTTGCGCAGATTGAAATGGCAAGGAAGGGGTAAAGCCAGTAGGTTGGACCTGCAGATGCCCACCAAAAGGGTGAGAATGAAAAGCACCAGTCATCTGTCGCTGAACAAAGGGATTGTGGACCGTCATCTGCTGGAACTGATTGGCTGTAGGGCTGGAACTATTGTTAAGAAAATATTAAGAGTATGGGTAACACAATTTACCTGTTAGTAACTGGAGTTGTTTGCTCCGCTTCAATAGAGTTGAAGAAGTCTGTCGTAGCATGATTGACGACAAGCTTGCTCTTAGCACCAGATGGAGGAGGGGATGGCTGTTTGATCGATGTTTCCCTAGTCGTCGAGTTCGTTGATGTCTGGGCCGAAGGAGCACCATTACGATCTTTTGGAATTCTATTACCAGCTGCTTTCCCTGTCTTGTACTCGATCCTATTCTGCTCAAAGTGAGGATCATTGAGATACTCTTGTAGTGAGCTCGCCAGAGAAACTGGGGCCTGCGGTCTTATCAATATCATTTCCATGAGGGGCATGATCACGAACTCACGTGCTTCAAATTCGGTATTGGAACGTTAAGGAGATTCTGTAGTTTCTTAGCAACACCAAGGTATTCGACGACACGCTCAGTCTGGTCGCAAAATTGACGATAAATGCTCAAGGCTTCCTCCGCGTCATACTTTGACATCTCAAAGTAGTGTTCTGAGCTTCGTTAGCACGGAAAGGTAGGGTGTATGTAGCGTGGATCCTCACCAAGAACATTTATCACACCCTCGTTACCCGCTTGAAATAGGATGAGAAGATCCTTGACAAGCATTCTCAGAGCGGTGATAGTAAGTTCGTCTTCAAGGTCATCGAGATAAAACTGAATATGGACGTCTCGTTAGACGACATTTGAGGGTAATAATAAAGCTTACCCGACATTCCACCAGCGAGTCGATCATAGTTTGCACCATTTTTGTTTCTCTGAGCAAACCCTTTTCCACCGTCATGAGGCGCAGCTTGCGACCCATGATTGTCTTGCTTCTCTGCGGAACCTTGGATTTGGTTGACGATGCTTTGGGGGGCGGAAGGGTGGTGTATGCCATATCCTCTTCGAGTGAGTTATTGAGACGCAAATCACGATTTGACTCGGCCTGGACACGGATTGCGTCGTGTTTTAGCTCACGGTACGCGCGTATTCGAGAGTCCAGATAGAGTGCGTAGTTTTGCATGTTCTGGGGTGTATTATAACCTAGACAGACGGTAGCAAGAAGTCATGAGGGGTGCCCGGGGAGCGACAAGGAGCGAGGTCAGTTACCGTCCCAATTTCCAGTAGAGACGTTACGGAGACGGAGGATCTCCGAAGAAGAGAGGTGAGAAAGCACGTTGTCGGTTGCTCCGTTGCGAATCATTGTGTGTAAGACAATCAACGCCTTGAATACGACCTAGAAGACGGAGTGAGGAACGGCTTAGACCCAAGAGGAGTCGATCCGCACTATGGCATTTGGTTCCCGCAGACGAGGGACGAGGGCTTTGCAGACGTCGTGAACGGCGCCATCTTCTGACCAAGTCGCGGCAATGATGGGATCTAGGTACTGGAGACAAGAACGTCACAAGGGATCGATACAGTAGTTTATAATGTGACATGCCTTTGCTTTTGGAGGTGCAAGTTTTGGCTTGCAAGCCAACTTGACGACCTTGTCAAAGCTCGACATGTTCCTCACCCCAGTCGTGACGGGTTACCTTGAGTACACTGAGCCTAGGTGTCGAGGTCGCTGCTGAGCGCTGAGTGGTCCGAAGTGAGATACCGAATGACAGTTCCCACGCTGGCAGTAATTCCCTTGATGTCCTGGACCTACCTGAGCAGCAGGATTCAGCCAAATAGTACGCGCATATCCTGGTCCATCCCGCGTCGTGGCATTACCATTCGTCACGTTGCGTTCGTCTTGGTGCTCTCAGCAGCGTTGTGGACCGTCTATCATACTTATGAAAAGGCAAGCGAAACGTTCTCCTCCCAGGAATATCCCTTCGTTTGGCCCCCCGACTCCCCACAAGCATGGGCTGACAGGGCAACTCAAGTACGGAACGCGTTCTTGCATGCTTATCACGGCTACGAGCGTCACGCCTTCCCCCATGACGAACTGCGACCTGTCTCGAACACGAGCGTTGACAAGTGAGCCTTCATCATGTCTCCCCCATCTCACTTTGAACGTGTGATGATAGCTTCAACGGTTGGGGTGTTACCGTCGTAGACTCACTCGACACAATGCTTCTCATGGGCCTAAAGGACGAGTACGCGCGTGCCATCCCCATGATCACAGTTGCCAACTTTTCTTTGCCTACCGTATGTTCTCTTCCGCTCTGTGTGTCGCCTGGCTCACTCCGATAGAACACCGAGGTACCTTTCTTTGAGACCGTCATTCGTTACATGGGTGGTCTTTTGTCTGCGTATGCCCTGTCTATGGACCAGATTATGCGAGACAAAGCAGACGAACTCGCAGCGAAGCTTTCGCCCGCTTTCAACACATCCAGTGGCCTACCCCGATACGCGGTCGACACTTACAAGTGCGCACGCGTTCATTTTAGCTTTCCGTTGTTTGAGATCCTTTCTAGCACTAGTGGGAACTTCAAGCCGCAGTTGATTCCCGGGGCACTTGCTGAAATAGCATCCTTTCAATTGGAATATGTATATTTGGGAAAAATTACAGGAAAGAAAGCGCACGTTGATCGTGTCGGTGCATCTTATTACCTGCTCTCACCCATCCCTGACGGTATTGTCGTAGGCCACAACTGTCACGAGTCTTTTCCACCATACTAACCTTAGTTCGTCTGGAGGCATGTATCCATCCTATTGGGATCTGTATGACGGAAAACCGTCATATCGTGCGTGGTCAGACCCCTCAAAATCCATGAAACTTGCTGATAACTATCTCCAGTTCGTGTATCGATTGGAGGCGCCGCTGATAGTGCCCATGAATATACCCTCAAGCAGTTTCTGCTTACTGCACGCTCAGATAAAGTTAACCTTGAAATGTGTTCGTCTCTTCCTCCGTGATCTACACATGTGCCCTAAATTCCTTCCCAAGACCTGAGGTTAACAACTCACGTTATTAACAATCTCCTGTATATTTCGTCTCAGCGTGAGCTACTGTATGTTACGGATGCCACAATTTTCAAGAACAACTCCGCAATCTCACACACCTTCGAGCATTTATCTTGCTTCTTTCCCGGCTTATTGGCACTAGGAGCCCACCTCCTTCCCTTGAATAATCTCGAGACTATCGGAATCAATATCACTCAGCTTGGCGATGATCTCCCTCCCGAGTACCGTCAGGGATACGAAGCTCTTGCGGAATTTGATCTCACAGACCTACACATCTGGGCCGCTGAGGGTATTGCACAAACGTGTTACCTTTCATATGCAGATCAACCCTCCGGACTCGGACCAGATGCGATCACCATGCGTGTTGGAAAGTCTGGTGAAATTAGGTGGATGGATGCGATGCACACGTGGAAGGCGAATGGTCAGCTGGGGTCGCCACCTGGTATAGACGACAAGCGTCCATGGGTTGGAGATCCAAAGGCAAAGACTGTGAGGCAGAAGCAAATCGATACCATCACACGAGATTATACCATTAGGAACACCGCTTATTATCTGCGACCTGAGGTGCGGGCGATGTTACATTTAGTCATACTGCTAAGACTGTACTCTGCAGGCTGTCGAGTCGTTCTACATCTTATGGCGGACGACTGGGGATGTCAAATGGCGCCATAGAGGCTGGGATATCTTCCAGGCTATTGAGCGCACCGCAAAGACGCCATCAGGATACGCCGAAGTGGACAGAGTTCATTCTTCGGATCCCACCTTACAGGATTCGATGCCAAGGTCAGGAAAGTCGAGTTCAAGCTTTGTTGCATGCTCACCTCGTCATCTGCCATCAGTTACTTTCTGGCTGAGACGCTCAAATATCTCTACCTGCTCTTCTTAGAGGACGATATTCTTCCGCTTGATAAGTGGGTTTTTAACACCGAGGCTCACCCCCTTCCCGTATTCGCCTGGACTGAATCAGAAGAAATACACTTGAACGGTGTTGATGTCTAGTTCCGAACTCACAGATTCGATGGATTCGAGTCGGATTATCCATACGGAAGTTGTTGCGCTGCCTGGACCCTAGTACTGTATACGCTACACCGTTAATTGACAGCTCTACTGTTGTGGTCATCGTGACCCTACTCCGCCAGGTCGTAGTACCCGTAGTACTTCACGGCGAATGTGACCAAAGTGGGTAAAAGGAAAAGCCCGGGCCGGAAATCGTAAGACAACTCCACCAGTGGGTCTCCCGACCATCTTTCATTACTACCATGATGACTAGCCTTAAGCAAGGTGACTTTGTGGGATCTTTGGACTGCGGAACAACGTGAGATTGCTGCTTGCATACTTATTGTAGGAAGATCGTGACTTGGTTCGTGATGCTGATCAATGTTTGCCGTATGGTCACTTGCAGCTCAGTCAGGTTCATCATTTTTAATCGATACGCAGACATCATTGCACAATCTCAGTTCGAGTTTCCTCAGTATTATCCCAGTGCAGGGTGAGTTTCGATTTCTGATATTTGACGAACTGACATTCGACTAGTTACTAGATGGCACGAGCATGATCCCGTGGAGATACAAAAGGTTTCGGAGGCCTGCATCACCAATGCTTGTGAAGACTTGGAAGACAATGGTTGGACTAAAGAAAGTATTAAAGTGATAGGTTCGTTCAACGCACTGTCGCTTTTCCTTACCATTCGAGTTGCGTTTGAAAGGTATCACGAACCAACGAGAGACGACCGTGGCATGGCATCGCAGGACTGGACAGCCACTATGCAGGGCCATCGTATGGACTGACTCGAGGACGAAAAACATCGTAGCCCATTACGAACAAGTCCTCGCAGATACTGGGCTTGAAGTTGCACCCGGTCGATTCAAGAAAGGGGAGGAGGGTATCAACGCGCTGCGTGAAATGTATGCTTCTTTTGTTTTTCTCGTTTCTCATTGATGATACTTGATCAGAACCGGGTTGAAACTCTCGACGTATTTCTCTGCCATTAAATTGCGATGGATGATTGACAACCATCCGGGTGTCAAGAAAGCTCATGAAGAAGATAACCTTCTCTTTGGCACGGTGGAATCGTGGGTTGCATATGTGGGTAATGAAAGTTATATTTTTTGAGATTGTGAATGACGTACAGACTGTGCTCACGGTAGAACCTGACTGGAGGGCCGGCTGGAGGCATTCATGTCGGAGACGTGACGAATGCGTCCAGAACTCTCCTCATGAACCTTCGTACGCTGGAATGGGACGACAGAATGCTCAGATTTTTCGGACTTCGGTCATCTATTTTGCCAAAGCTTGTCTCTTCCTCGGAAGTCTATGGCTACATTGCAGACGGTCCATTGAAAGCTATACCCATTGGTGGCCTGGTCGGCGATCAGCAAGGCGCATTGGTCGGAAACAAATGTTTGAAGGCTGGCGAGGCCAAATGTACTTATGGAACCGGTGCATTCTTGCTATTTTGCACGGGTGAAGACATTGTTCAGAGCAGTCACGGGCTGTTGAGTACGGTAATTTGCAATCGTTGTGAGCCTCGCCTCAAGTACTGAGATATTATTGGTTAGGTTGCATACCAACCTGGCCCTCATACCACTCCTGTGTACGCCTTGGAGGGCAGTGGTAAGTAGTCGATCACCATGTTGGATATCCTGCTGACCAAGGCATTGGCTATCTAGTCGGTGTTGCCGGGAGTGCCATCAAATGGTTTGCGTTTTAATTTATATGATGCCAACTGTTGGGGTAACTGGCTTCAGGCTGCGGGATTCCATGGGTTTGATCAAGTCTGCGAGCGAGATAAATGACCTGGCGCGATCTATTGCTGATTCCGGAGGTATATACTTCGTAACGGCATTTTCTGGTCTCCTGGCACCCTACTGGGATCCCGGGGCTGCCGGAATAATCATCGGTGGAACCTGTCCATTTCTTTCGCTCGATGTTGCAACAGCTGACTTTTTTGTATATAGGGCTATCAGCGTATACCACCCCTGCCCATATCGCTCGTGCTGCGATAGAAGCCACCGCTTTCCAAACAAGAGCCATATTAGAAAGTATGAAGCTGGACTCAGAGACCGAACTCAAGCATCTCAAGGTGGACGGCGGGATGACCAACGGAGACGCTTGTATGGAGATCTTGGCAGACGTTGGCGGCTTCGATGTTGTCAGACCCGAGATGCGGGAGTAAGTGTCTGCATCACAGATAACACGAATGCTGAGAATGATTATCCAGGTCTACGGCATTGGGGTCTGCTCTACTGGCTGGAGCTGCTATCCGTTTGTTCGGATGGGACCTCTCGAAACCGGAGACCTTTGCTGAGGTTAATACCAAGGGGAGTAAAACGTTCGTTCCTCGTACTTCCTTGGCTCAAAGGGACAAGGCCTGGGCGGGATGGCAGCGCGCCGTCGAGCGATCCAAAGGATGGGAAGAGGGAGTCGCAGACTGAATACCCCGTGTATTTAGAGCATACCACAGCACACATCCCTAGGGCTAAAATAAATAGCGAATGGAGCGGATTCACTGCGTACAGTCATCGAAATATCTTGAGAGGGTCTGATTTTTTCTTCCTTCCACTGCTTGCTCCGCCCCTACCCCTACCCCTTCCACGATGCCGACTGAAAGGCTTTTTGAAGGGCACAAAGCCAGTGTTCGACTGGGCCGGATTCGACACAGTGGGATGTCCTTCCTGGGTTCCAGCAACCGAGACCGTTCGGGGTAGGAGATACTTTGGTACATGCTTCATATGCGCCTGGATCCGCATGGGATGCAGTGGTTTATCATGCCGAAGATATTCCAGATCGAGTGGATTGTCCTCAAAGTGCGCCTGCACGAGGTGAGTGGTTCAGAGACTTGAGCACAAATACAGTGGTGCCCACCTTGAGTTTCTCGGAGTTGAGAATCTCTGTTTTCAGCTCCTTTATCCGGGCCTCCTTGATACTACTCCGCGTTACGGAGCGGAGGGCATCTCCCATCCTATACCTAAACGCTTCGACTTGCTGCATATCAAATTTGTATTCCTTGATCGCGTTCCCTCTGGTCATCTGGTCCCTCTCAATCTTCGCAAACACTAGCTCGTCATCTTTGGAACTTTCGAGGCAACCAACGACCTTATCTTTCCCCCATTCCTCCGTGGGCACCACGAAGGATAGAGACATGCCTGTGCGACCTGCGCGGGCCGTTCGTCCAACGCGATGCGTGTATGATCTGGAAGACGACGGAAGGTCAAAGTTTATGACACAAGCGACATCGACGAAGTCGACACCACGAGTCACCCCATACTCTCTGTCTGATATTTTCTTTTTCTTCCGCTTGAGAGACCTCGAGGCACCTGGTTGGGGCGAGAGGGATCGCCCGCGCTTTTTGGATGAGTCGTTTGGCTCAGCCGACCTTGAAGTCGAGTCCGGTTTCTCTGTCCGAGTCATGTGATGCAGCGTATAGGATGGGGATAACCACTGACCGTTGTCCTCCAGAGCAGCAAGGTCACCTGCGAGATTGATTTCTTGTTCATTGTCGCCATTCTCTTCGGTCTTGCTGCTAATCTCATCCGTAGCGATTATGTAGTCGTAAACACCTTTGTTAAATTCTTGTACAGTATGGTATCTGACAGAGAGATAAGCAGAAAATTATAAGAAAAATGATATCCACCTAGAGTTCAATGGGAGTTCAGAGTTGAGAACACAGCTCTTGATGGAGAATTGTTCCAAGAAAAGTTTGAGACGGTAACAACGGTCCACGTCGTTTACAAAGAGAATGCATTTGCCTTGGATAAGACGGAGCTTGAGGATTACGTAGGTGATGAGAAACTTGTCAACTTCGGAGCTTCTTTGACAATAGCGTGAACGGTGATGGTAGTCGGGGTTAATGTTCCACATACCGTACAAAGTATTGAGTCAGCAAAGGGGCATCTTCGTCACCCTCTTCTAGCTTCAATATAGCCTGTCCGAAAAAGAGTTGGTATATTTCAAAGACATACATGGAGAGGAACGCACGGGATTGCGTAGAATGAGACCTTTCAAGGTCTCCACGTCATCCGTCATTGTTGCACTCATCAAGAAAGATTGGTAAATGGTGGGCAAATAGCCCCCTCCAAATATCTGGCGAACGTCCTCGTCGTGGCCATATGACAATATGAGATCTGCTTCATCTATAACCAGAGACTCGAGGGAGGAAAGGTCGAGTGTCTATTGACAAATGAGACACAAAGCAGAGTGGTGACAGTGAAACGCACTTTGGATTGAAGAAGCCGTAATACACGTGACGGAGTCGCGATGACAATGTCAGGTCTGTCCGCCAGTACGGCACTACGAAAAGATAAGGGAACATGCCTAGGTGGCAGGGGATTTGATCGTACCGTTGAACATGAGATGGAGTTCCACTCGTAATGTTTGATATGGCAATCTCTTTATCACAATATGCGGAGAGGCTCCGTAGACAAGAGTGGACTTGTTCAGATAGCTCCCGTGTCGGCACGAGAATCAAGGCTCGGGTGACTTGATATGCAGAATCCCCAATTGACAGGGTCTGCGAGAGCATTTAAATGCCAAGGCGTTGAACATATTCAGCAGGACTCACAGCCTTTGCGCTCAGAATTTTTTGCAGAACTGGAATACAATATGCAGCTGTCTTTCCGCTGCCGGTACGAGCCCTTGCAAGTATGTCGCGGTTCTCGAGAGCGATTGGAATGGCTCTCATTTGTACCAATGTAGGTCTTGCGAAACCCAAGTCGGCGAGGGCACGGAGAATCCGCAAATCGAGGAGATGAGAGAGGGAAGAAAAGGTTGCCTTTTCATCTACCAACTGATCATTGGCCATAAGTTATCTCAGATACAGATCTTGCAAGGCAGCGCGTTCAAATTTCGCGAGTGATTGAATTGAAGGTGAAAATTGTCCATTTTTGGAAACACGACGTTGTGGCTCTCCATGACCACCTCTACTACGATCAAGACTCATGAGTCGGATCAGCCGGCTGTTGGTTTGCGTGAAACATCGTGCAGCATGTGCGTCGGCCATCTTTGCATCACCTGAGTGGACTCATCAGACGACCCTCGCAGTTGTCGGAAACAAATTTCCAGGTACACGTGCCCGTCGTGCAATATTTTCTACTGTAGCTTGAAATGTTTCCGATCAGAGGTATTTTTGTCCAATTCATGCCTTGCCCCACCCCTGATGAGTGCCCAAAAAGCCTCATTCACAGTGCTCCGAAACATTTTATCGAAAAGAAATCGAAGCAGACACCAAGTCAGTGTCCTCGAAAACCGAGAGGGGTACGATGATTGAACTGCTCAAGCGAATTGAAGACCAGAATGATCTGGACGGGGATGCGCTATTTCACCACTTTGAAGAAGACGAGGAAGACAATCTTGCTCACCGTGTTTCCGCGATAAATATATGTGGGCCATCCTTTTTTTTTCACTACAGATGACTAACAGTGCCACCATAGCCTCTGCATCAGCCGATGACTTACTTCGAGTATTAACCAAAAAGGAGAAGGATAAGTTTTTCGTTGCACTCAAGGATCCGTTGAGCTCGATGGTGCAGGAGCTTCTGGAAAGTGCGGAACTCGAAAAGACCAAACAATTGCCCTGGTGGGACGCACCTGGCGATAGTAATCTACCATCACTCTCGCTACGCATTCCCTACGGCGTGAAGCCCGACTTGATGGTGATTCCAGCCGACCTCGTTAATCAGGCGTCTCGCGGTTTTTCGTTGCTGTACAATATCTGCACCGTCCTGTACGTGTTACTGCTTATCGACGCCTAAACTGATATGGGCAACCGCCGGACTCTAGTTTCGCGTATACCTATGTCACCCGCCATCTAGCCATGTCACCCTTGTCCTCGAAGACTAACGACCATCAGGATCAAACTGAGGCGCGGAAAATAATATCGCAGTCTGTCCCATTCCTCATCGATCGCAAGTCAAGAATGTTACATACTTCTCTAACTGACGCGGTGCTTTCATTTTGGTCACGGCTTGATCCTGTGAGCTGATAGCGTGTTTTCTCTACTGGTTTCGCTGACGCAGAGTAGGGAAGCATTGGTAATGAGGCTATGTCCGTCTTACTTGAGGATGTAGCCAAGTTTGTGCGACCGCGAAGGATCACCGTCGCAAACTACGCATCGGGACAGCAAGACCGTACAATGATTTTAGCGGCAAACCATCCCTCGAAAGCGGCAATCATGGCGATATCCGACATGAGCGCACTCTTTGGCAATCGTGTTGACTCTTCTGCATCCATGCGTCGAAAAAATCCCATCGTAATGAAGTTGACCTTTTACGCTGCCCATATTTTGTCAACTCCTTCATCTCGTTTACATGCCCTTGCGGATGAGGTTTTCCTCTTGTCAAAGAGTGCGGGCAAAGAAGCGCACCGCTCACGGCCCGGTGAGAGCGGTGAGAGTGGTTGGTAGGTTCCTAGTGATTACATGATGAGTAATACACTCGTGTCACCACATTTAGAGCAACAAAAAAAACAATTTAGTTGGGGACTGGGTGATAAATAACATCCTGCATACATATTTCGCCCGGCCGGGTGCAGTGACAGACACCGGTCAGTCTAATTTTCATCAAATTTCTAGTGACTCGTGGATGTCCCTGGGCATGACTGGGAGGGTACCATAGTACACATGTTGTCGAGTGAGGACCCTCACAGTTGATCTCCCACAGACCATCCTGATAAATGTGTGTCGCTCAGGTTGGACTAGCAGTGGGTTGCACTCAGCCTTTCAGTTCCACATTCCTCTTATTCGTCGGCGAGAATCATGTCTTCCGCGACTATGAATTGTGGCAATGGTGGTGGCGCCGACACTTACACTGGCCTGCGTATAGCGTCAATTTTTGTGATCCTCGCAACCTCTTCCTTTGGTGCATTCTTCCCCGTTCTTTCAAAAAGAACCAAGTGGCTGAGGGTGCCAATCGGCTTGTTTGAGTCAGTTTTGTTTCGCCCAACTCTGTACAATGCTTATTCTTCTACAGGTTTGCTAAATACTTTGGCTCGGGAGTTATCGTGAGCCCCCTAATTTGCGAGATGGATTGCAGCCTTTGTTACCGTTTGTATAGGTCGCCACTGCTTTCATTCATTTATTGAGCCCTGCAATAAGTGAACTCACAGCATCATGTTTGTCGCCTGCATGGCAGGTATACGTGCGTTTAAACATGCGCATCTTATCGGTCTCTCAGTTTAATTCATGATACCAGCCGTATCCCCTCGCACTCGCAATGCTCAGTCTGTACGGCATCTTTATCGTAGAAATCATTGCCTTCCGTGTGGGGACTGCAAAGCTTGCCAAACTAGGAATTAAGCATGGTATGGCTTTGACACAGTGTCAATTGATCGTTACTCACCCCCATAGATACTCACGGACATGGAATCGGTTCGCATGCTGCGCACGGCCCAGAACCCGAAACTGAGGACGAGAAATCAGTCCCTGACGTCGAAGTGGCTCAGGGAGATAACTTTGACGACGCTGCGATGGCGCAGATTATCGGTGTATTTATCTTAGAGTTTGGCGTTCTACTGCATAGGTCAGATTGCTACCTTCTATACGAGCAGGTACTGATGACAAAGTCTAGTCTACTCATTGGATTGACTCTGGCTGTGGACCCGGCCTTCATAACACTTTTCGTTGTAATTATCTTCCATCGTGAGTTAAATCTCGAGTTCGCAAGAGAATTTGGTTAACAGTTCCTTCAAGAAATGTTTGAAGGCTTGGGTATCGGATCGAGATTGGCCTTCATGAGGCTGCCACCGCGGTATAATTATGTCCCTTTCGTCGCAGCCCTTCTGTATGCCATCACTACGCCAGTGGGGATTGCAGTTGGCCTTGGAATTCGGAACACCTACAATCCCAACAGCACAACGGCGTCCATCGTTAGCGGTGTAATGGATTCTTTGAGTGCCGGAATTCTGCTGTACACGGGTTTGGTGGAGGTGCGTTTTTGTCCTGCTGGTTCTTTTATTAGATCGCGATCTAACTCAAGACCGCAGCTAATGGCGCATGAGTTCCTGTTCAACAAAGAGATGACCAAAGCATCGAACGGGAAGCTTGCGTACGCGTTATGTTGCATGTTGTTTGGCACAGGCATTATGGCATTACTCGGTCGTTGGGCATAGTTTCGACAGTCGTCGTTATGTACCGTTCTGTGAAGTAGATCTATATACAGTTGGTTTAGCTGTTCTCCTTGAACATTTTAACCTGGAAGAATATCCGGGCCATTTTGGCATCCCTGTGGCTCATTTCGCATGACCGAGGAATCGAGGAACGTGTGTTTCAATATTGTATAAATTCACCTGCACAATTTGTCACAGACATGCATATCATGGCCCTTGAACAAGTTGTTCCACTACTCGCACTGCGTGCTCTGCAATACTTCGTCTTCCGGGCCAGCCTTCATCTTCTTCACGTCTGGGCTAGATGCATCACAATCGTCTGGTTTCTCATGGTGTAGTTGTTCCAAAGCTCGCTTGTGCTTCAGCCGTCCGAGGGCTCTCTTTGTCAAAGAAGCACCTTCTCCATTTTCAGCACAGAGGGATTCTTGGAATCCTTTTAACTGGCTTCCTTGTTCAGCCTCGATGCCTTTCGGAAGTATTGACAGGTCTGAGTAGAGATCTAAAACTTGCAAATCTTCGGCCGCCACTGGTTGATACGATGTAAACGATGTCAGTCAAATTCACCCTCAAGGTTGAAGAATGCGAACCAGGCAGCAAGCATATGGTGTTTAGACTGTCAAGCAGCTTCGAGCTACCAGCATCAACAAACTCGTGGGAGGCTGATATCAGTCAAAGCCAAGGTCATCAGACACTTGCGAGCATACCTTATCAATTGACCACTGAACCACCCGAACTAGTGGGCTGGGATGTTCGTCGCTAGCATTGGACTCGTCAGCGAAGTCGGCATCAAGTAGCACCCAAACCGTCCCTTCCCCACAATCAGTGAAGTCAATCACGGGTTTCCCAAAGTCGTAATGCCTGATATCCGGATGACTGTGAGTCTCTGCCAGGATAAACTCGAAAATGGCCGATGCTCTACAAGGTGCAGATTTCACGGTCAACATGTTCTCGCCGCGATGGCGAAACCTTACCCAACAGCGCTGAACACGATATGGGTTTCGCCAGCGGAGAGAAACGAGCTGATTCTGCGAACCACAAAAACGGCATTACATCGTGTCACTTTGATGAAAGGCTCCACGGCAGCGAATACAGTGATATCCTGCAGCAAGCGCCCTGTGATCCAGTCCCAGACTTTCAACTCAGAATCTCCACCGCCTGAGATCAATGTCGCAGGTAATTGCGCGGGGATGTGAATGGCTGACACGTATCTTGTTCGCGTACTATAAGCGCAGTCGGGAGGGAAGAAAAAAACGGCTCTCACTTCTCGTGGCCCAGGCAATAACTCTCAATCACATACCCCTGGGGATACCAACTAATTCGAATGTGCTCATCTCGATCGGCCGTTATGATAAATTGTTCATCCCGTGTCAACAGAAAACTTGTTAAATGCGATGCATGGCCCAATATAAGGTCTCCGTGGGGTGGTGGCTTGTGGGGAGCAGACAGGTCCCCGCTAGTCTTTTCTTGGACAGGTTCGTTATTAAAGTGGAGTGCATACTTGAAAACGTCGCCGAATTTATCTGAGACAAGAATGTCGGAATCCCTAGAGAACTCGATGGACGTGGGCTTTTTGGGGAGTTCTCTAAACTGTGCGCGTCAAAAGAGCTCCTCAGAAGAGTTCAATGCAATGCATCGCCATACCGTGTGCTCAGGAGTGTGAGCGACTCACAATCCCATATCTTGAGGCGTTTATCATCCCCAGCTGTGGCGAGGTACCTGCCGTCTCTACTCATCTGAGAACAACAGATTGGTCCACTGTGAGCAAGCGCGTTTTGAGCGATAGATGAATAGAGTATGTGCCCGTTTCTTGATGTTGCATGATTTATTGTGTAGAAAGGACATGATATAGTACATACTGTGTGTCTAGAACCTGGACATGGTGCCCAGACAGGACTACAGTGTGATTGGGGTTGATGAACAACTTTGTGTGAGGATATGATCGAGGCATGCCAACCAGTTACACATCGGGGATAACGACATTTTCACGATGTTTATAGTATGACTAATAGTAGTATGAAATTTATTTTTCCTTACATTTTTCTCTTCTTAAAATTTCAAATTTATATTATGATGAAAATATTTAGTGAAATTTGTACTTTTGGGTGACATATTAACCATATAAAAATGTCAATTTAAATACTAAGTTTAAGGATACTTTAAAGTTATCACAAAATTTGAGATGTTGTTAACACCTTTTCTGCCATTCAACATTTGAAATTTCTGGCTAGCAAAAATGATAAGCAAAATATCAAATTTTGCATACTCCTTTTTGAGGATAATAAATATTAAATTTTTAGATATATAAAAGTGCATTTCAAAAGGTAATATTTTTTCAGCTGAGAAAAGTAATCAGACACTTGTCACCCACTCAGTGGGCACTCTCCAAGCACTCATCAGGCAACTCATCAGGCATTTGGTGGTGATCCAGTACAGTAGATAGTCATACATTTGTACTACAAGATTGTCCTGAGCCCTCCCTGTTACGATTTTACTTGTCACTGCGTTCATTTCTTTTTTTATCGTCTTTTGGACTCATTTCTCTCCTCACGATGGGATAGCCCATCCAATGTCTTCCGATCTATCCCTATGATGCTGTATTGTCACTCGGCGACTTCTCCCGAGTATGACTTCCGTTTTGTCCCGCTCGCTGTGCTTCCACTCTTCCTGACAGCGGGACTCCGTTCCCTTTCCGATTCCACTTCGTCCACATCGTTCCGACTTGCGGAACATTTATATTTCCTATGGGACCCGATGGTCCGTGCTAGATCTCGCATCATATAAATACTCAAGCCTTGTACAGTAGAAACCCAATCTAGTTCTACGCAATCAATACTGCGATTACTGGAGTTCCACTCGCTCGAAGTCTCCTACTTCTTGCCTGTGTCTCTTTCCCTTTTGCGAAGAACTAGGACTTCGCGTCGTCACAAGAGGACCCTATCATTGGGTTGAGTGCGACATCGTCGACTTTGCTCTGCTTAAGTTGACGACTATCAAACAGAACACTGCTTCTTCTTCATCCCACTCTCTACAACTGAGTTAACTCCAGTTGTCACGGTAAGCATAACAAAAGAACTAGATTTCTGATCAGGTCCTGTTCTTTAACAGAAGACCTTGCCCATCATATCGTGGTTTCGTGCTCCATCGTCTTCACCAGAGTCTCCACCAGCTGTGGATCTCCCATCATCTTCGTCTTCAACCGTTCCCAGGCTTCCAGATCTCTGGAAACTTCCTACCGCACACCCGGACTATCTCCCGCTCCCCAGAAGACTTGCCTCTCTTGAGGAGAAAGGAAACTACAGAAGAGCTCAGGAAAGAGTTCGGGAATCTAACCTTGCTGAAGGAAGACCAGGACACGCTCTTCCACCTCGCCCCTTCATCCCAATCGGCGTTGTTCTACCCCCTCCAGAGCCAATCCCTGAACCAACCCCCGAACCCATCCAGGAACTTCAGATTGAAGACAAAGACAGATTCGGATACATTGATTGGTCCACACCTGCTTCTCCGGTACAACCCGAACAAATCCCTCTTCCTCCCGACCCAGAAACAGACTCCGAAGACGAAATGCCCGAATTAAAGGCCGGACTACCTGATGAGTTCTCCGGAAACGGCATTGATGCCAACTGGTGGCTCCATGCCATGGATGCGTACTTCTCTATCAACCCAAAGTACGATGATCAAGCAAAGATCGTCACCGCCCTGAACAGGATGAGTAAGGGCAAAGGAAGAACCTTCTCTGAAGGATACTATGAGCGTTTGGCCAAAAAAATAATCCCAGAAGAAGACCAAACCTGGGAAAAGTTCAAAGACGACTTTCGGGGCATGATGTCCATCCATGATGAGACATCCTCAGCCAGGAGGAAACTCTATGCCATCCGCCAGGGACCGAACATGGAAGAAGCCTTTAACAAATTCGCTTCCAAATTCAAACTCTTGGCTGCCCAATCTGGGATCATTGATCAATCCGCTCTTTGCGAGACCTTCAGTCGAGGAGTACACGATGACCTTATGCAAAAGGTACTAGGTTCCAATGAAGAACCTCTCACTGTCGATGCATGGATCAAAATGGCTGGAAAATTCGCCCGCCAAACTGAGTGCATCAGGGATATCCAAGGAAGAAAACCCGGATTCGGAGGATATGGATCTTCCTCCAACAGTAACCGAGACCCCAACGCTATGGATGTCGACTATATTCGACTATCCCCT
>JBBPLG010000005.1:166533-191470 GCA_038089695.1 Xanthoconium separans | reverse complement strand
ACCAGCGTGGGTGATCCAGGTTGTCCTACCCGACTATGAGCATTAAGCGCAAATCAATTACAGGACAAATATACTTCAAGTTCTGGGTGCCTGGAGTTGGACAAAACTACATGTTTGCCTCATCGGGCCCTGGTCGGCAACTCATAGTGCTGCGTTCCATGCCGGAAGCCGAATTTGCGACGGATCGTCTACAACTGCTTTGTGACACATTAGATATCTCGGATGATCATCAGTTTTCGGATTCGCTACATCGTTCGCTGAATCGCTGGATAGATGTTGGCAAATTTGCGCCCCACGGAAAGCTCAATTTCTCTTCTGCGACGCATACTACGGCACGGACTTCACCGCTAAACACAAAATTTACTTCTATGTACAACCTCAATTTCTTCACTCAAGACCTAAATTTACATTCAATTTGACAATGCAATACAAGAGAGGCCGCGGGCTTTGCCGCAAAGTCGATGTTATTACAGCTTAACAGCGTCACCACCCAGCCTGTCAACGGGCTTGTTGTGTGGCAGGAACACCCTTTGGAATAGGTGCATGTGGAACAGGCGCGTGCGACCTTCTGACTTTGATACCTACGGAGAGTATCAGGACAGCAGAAAACCCCAATAAGTAGATTATCCTCACCAAGTTCTTCACAAAGGAGGTCAGCTCCCTTCTCACCGACCAGCAGGGCAGACGAATACGTGTTCGTGCCCAAGTTGTCCTACCCGACTATGAGCATTAAAGCGCAAATCCAAGACAACGAACTTACGGGACAGATACTCAAGTCGACACACTTCAAGTTCTGAGTGCCTGGAGTTGTCCGAACGACATGATCAACCTTTGTGATGACATCTATTCTGGCAATTTACCATAGACATTGAGCCGCGCGTCAACGACACCCCCGTCTTTGCGAGGCTTCATAGCTTGGAGAAGAGTCAGATTACAGTGTTGATTATGAACGGGATCCGCCTTACCGCAAGTGCCCAGACTGTGCCAAGTTGTTTCGACATGATCTTGTAGCGTTTGAGGTCAGTATATAAGTAGACGTCCGACAATGATCGACGCACCGGAAATCCAGTTGTCGATCGCTTCATCGTCCTCCTTGGAGTATTTGATATCGTTGTGAACTTTGTGAGCATCATACGATTCGCCTGGTTTGTGCCATGTGCCCATGTGAATGCCGACAGTGAAACCGTCAGGGAGCAATTGCTTCGCGGTCCTGATGTCGATGTCCTTGGCTGCAGCAGGCGAAGCGGGATGGAAGTGAGGGTGGTGCGAAGTGAGTTCACCACGGAATGCTACATATGGAATTCGCCTTAGAGATATTTCAATCCAAGTTCATGGTACCCACCATCCATGCGTCGAGCAACCTCGCGAGTTTTCTTGTAGCTCCAGCGGATAGGAGCGAAATCGGCCTTGTTGTTCATGAAACCACTGTCAAAGTAGGGCTCGACATATGGGTTGGGAGATGCAATGTGGATCTTTAAAGCCATTGATGAGCGATCCCAGCCACACACATAGCATTCACTCACCTTTCCACGACTGGCAGGGTATTCCTTGAAAGGCAGATGAGTTTCGTAATACTGAAATGCACAGATCATACCAAGTATTGGAACCTGCGTAACAACTAGTCAATAGTCGACTTGCTGGAAACTATGCTCGAACTTACATGGTCATGTACTTCCCGGGGGGGAGCAGGGAGTGGTCAGCGTAGGCTGTCGTGATGGAATGAGACTTGATGAAGTGTGTGTAGGGTAAAAGGTAGGCAGACCTCCAGAAACAATGGATCCAAACCTGTATGCTGTCGATTAAAACAGAGCCTCAGGCTATTCAAACACCATCACTCACATGACCGGCTTGTCTGGCTTGTCCTTGAAGTACCTGTCCCAAAGAACATTAAACTCGGGGCCCATCTCTTTGAGTTCTTCCTCAGTAGGACGAATCTAGACCGCAGAATCAACTCGTTTGCAAAACTAAGACACGCAGTATGACCAGCCTTGAACCCAGCATCAATAGCGTTGGAGGACAATCGTGCCTTCTCAGGACTTATTTCCCATTCTGCGAAGAGCTAGGGGCCAAATCAGTTTGCGTGGTAGAGGTATTGGGGGTTCGCCTCGCCTCCTTCTGTGTTTTCTCATCACCACGCAAGAAATCATCGAGGGTGGTACTCTCGTTGGAGACGCGAAAGACTGTCAGAATCGTGAATATGCTGCGGTGAGAACAAGAGTAAAGATGATCCTAACTCGACAATGTTGTGTAGTGGTCCTGGTATTCCTCGCTGTTTGTCACAGGTGACTTTGGAACTCATCAATTATTTTTTGCCGTAGGTTACTTACCCAACTCCAGGCAGGTCGCTGACAAGGTTGATGTTCAGTTGCTTCATCAAGTTTGCCGAGCCAACACCAGAGCGCTCAAGGATCTACGAATATAGTCCATGAACCGATAGAACATTCCCTCGATTTCCTTAGCTATACCTGAGGCGTTCCCAGAGTTCCAGAGCTAAGTACGACACACTTGCGAGCTCGGACCTGTCGGCGACTTTGACATGTAGGATGCATACTGAAAAAAAATGATACTCACGATTGTTTCCTGAACCTCAGCATTGTTGGCACGGTTCCTTGACGGGACGTAGGCAACTCCGACGGCCTTGGTGCCCTCGAAAATAACACGTGAGGCGCGAGCGTTAGTTCGCAGGTAAAGATTGGACTGAACGTCCATGACACTGTGTACATATGCTATTGTCGATTTTGAGCGTGATAGCCACAGAAAACGGACCAGCCTCACCCGTTGCAGCATCACTGCGCCGACCAGTGTGTCGGTTGATGTATTTGGCCCAGATCTCAGCACCATGACTAGTATCGAGATCTGCTTACGTTAATATCTGTCTTCGATCTGAGGTATCTGGTATCACCTTGAATATCATCTAGTCGCATATGATGAGGGATGGAACATGAATTGCTATTTTACTAGCGGGACATTGCTCACCATTGAAGGGAACACCAATAGCGTGCGAGGCACGTAGGAAGTCTTGGGCAAGTTGCGTGACTTGACCACCATTACTAATGGCAATCGGACCCTCGTATCCGTGGGTATTGTTGTTTACTGGCTTCTGGTAGTTCTCAAGCTGGAAAGTGTTATGGGTTAGAGTATGACCCGCTCATACTCGGACCGCATACCCGTTTCATTAGTGGAAGTAAGTCTGAAGCGGCTCGTCAGTTTATGACATGGAACCTGGCACACTGTACTCGCCCTTGGCAGTCCATCCAGGAGTCTTGAAATCATCTGCGATAAATCGTTGTATCAAGAATTAGACAACGTTCAGATGGTCACTAACCCCAGTCAGATGCCGAAGCCTGTCATCACGTAAGGGATCCATTGCAACACAGCGGATAGCGAACTCACCCTTGTATACATCTGGGAAGAGTAATCCGTGCGTTTACATTAGGGAATAGCACATTGGATTGGAGACCATACCTGGAAGTTGATGCTACAACGGTGGTTGGACAATAATAATGGCACTCAATGACGTTATACTCACCTACTACCACCACCTGTGAGGTACGGAATAAGCAAGCCATCGAGTTATATCCATCCAACTGATATCTTACCCAGAACGTTGGCACATCTGCACTAGACGTCAGTGTCACGTTCAAACCACATACATAAAGAACTAAAGCTTACGGGACGATACTCTGCCTTCCTCTCAGGTAAGGGGAAGGCTGAGAGTCGACATAGAAAGTAGCCTTGTCGTTGCTGCCGAGACCATTAGGTCCCTGTCAGTATCAGAGTTCGAGGTCTACTTACATGCCATCTCGTTGCATATTCTTGACGTAGATACCAGGTCGGTAGACCCAAGGGTCATCGCGATTGTTCGCTCCCGCTATTATACAATGAATGAGTGCAGGAATTAAAATTTAACAACCGATATGACCTTCGATGAGCATAACCTTCAGGCTGGGGTCAGCGTATGCCAATCGTCCGGCGACGACGCAGCCAGCGGGGCCGCCACTACACAGACACGGCTCAGAAAGAAGTCAAGCAAGATGCATTTCATGACGACCTCACCCGCAAACAATGACATCGACTTCTTGTGGATGAACCATGGTTATTGAAGTGTATAGAGAAGAAATTCGTTTGGAGAATTGGAGGGATCCCGAAGGGTCTTTATACCCAGCAGAACAACAAACTAAAATTGGGTTTCATAACGACCTGTATTCAGAATCCACGCTGTCTCTCAAGGAGAAGGATCAGATGATTCGGATGCTATTAATTTTTGGATCGGTGTGAGGGGTCATTCTTACAGATAGAACCCGCACACCACGACATGACCATCACGAGTTCCAGGGGCTGGGGCTAGCTTCGCATGAAGGATAAACTCGGCGAAATGAGATCAATGCTTTGTGATATCAGCAAACGGTTTGGCGACACCGTCACACACTGAAGACTGCTACACTGGCACGAAATTTGAGTCAACAATACTACCAGGTCCCTCTACCCATATCCAGAAAGTCCCTAGAAAAGAAGATCCTCTCACACACCCCACAAAACAGCAGATCCCACCCATCGTCACCTCACCCCCACCGTATCCCCAATCTTGCGAGTGCACCCGAAGGCAGGTCGTTGACCCCCTCCGAGCCCCGCCGTTCCCGCCAGCGGTCTTAATTGCCCAGATCTTCCAACCAACGGTGCTCCTTGTTTGGTTTACTGCATAGCAGCGTCCGCGCCGCCGAGGCAGAAGAATACGTAGGGATCCGGGAATAAGGGATTGGTAACGAAAGAGAAGTGTGGTGTTTGTGGGGCGATTTCGGAGGCGTGGAGGACGAGGCGTTGGCAGGTTGCAGCGCGCCGTTGGACCATGCTTTTTGCAATTCTCTCACCCTTTGGACTTGGTGTCGTTTCCTGAAGGTTGCGGGGGTAGATCATCTAAGTCTGTCGTAGGGGGATGGGTATAGAGGAGGTTGAGCCCATGTATTTGGCTCCTACGTTAGACATCACCTTACTTGCCAAGGTCCATTCTCATGGTGGCTTCGGGTGCAAATAGTACATAACGAGCGGAGGACTCGTCTCGAAAATGGAACGTTCGTGCTTCAAGTTTGGACGACGATCAGCAAACTGAGACACAGTCCTTGTCGCAGTTTCGAATTTGTGTTACTCGCTTGCTATCGTGCCAACTGTAGTAGGGCATTGGACTTGCTGAGAAGTCTCTTGCGATACATCGCTGTCATGTTCTGTTGTGCAGGGCCCTATGGGGGATGTTGGTGCAAATGGGCATTCTTGGCACGTCGTATCGAGGAAGTTGGCTTGCGAGCGTTGTTACTCTGGTCGTGGAGTTCTTTAGACGGGATTCAATTGAAAGGTTCTACCTCGGAGTTACGAGCAGATTCTTTTGCTGGGCTGTCGTAGCCTCGGGTTTCAGGCTCGTTTAGACCGGCGGTATACTCGTAGACAATTGGTTCGTTGGTTAGTGAAAGTTGAGGAGTCCGCGGATCGTATGGCACGGGGATTTTGACGTCTAACTGAGACTGGATATATGCTTCTGTGTTTGGGTGTTCACATGAGCGGTTAATTTGACTTGCTTGCATGGTTTTTGAGAATCGTAGCACCGCAACTTACCATTGAAGTTACTAGAATAAGACTGGAATGATCACAAGCTCCAAGAAGTCAGTGAGGATATCACGACACAGTCGCCGCTAAGATCCCACAGGGGATACCGTGCGAGTGCCTTCTAGTCCCACTGGGCGGGTCTTGATCTGATCGGGTTCGTATTACCCACCCCACAATAACCTGAAAAAGAGTGGGAGCCCGAAACCGTACGGTAAATTGAAGCCTGCCGCGGTGCTCTGCTAGTTGTATATAGGTTAGGCCATTATCAGAATCAGGAGATAAGTCATTACTAACTACCGTCACGACTCACGACTCCAGTACTCGGAAGGGACACGCTTGGTGAAGCGCCACAAACAAATGTTGATTTAACTGTGCCGGGTTAGAACATGCCGGGCAGCGCCAACATTGATGCTAATCATACGAAAGACAGAGAAAATCACAACAGATGTATGATCTAACTATACATATTCCATGCTATTCCCCCTCGTCGAATGTGTTGTTCCCCAGTCCAGCGGAGAAAGAGACCCAAGGTACAGTACAATTAGTCGCTCGGAAACGTTGCTCGTGCATTATCCAGACCAAACTTATCCATTGTTGCCAGCAGCGAGCCGCAACGTCAACACACGGTCGTCAGACACCATTAGAATTTCATCGCGACTGGTTTGGGTGTATCCGGGGTACTGACCATACCCCGTTGGCAGAGGCGCTCCGTACCCGGGCAATGACGAACGCCCATACATAGAAGGCGCGGCCTGGTGATATGGATTAGGTTGGTATGGCTGCGAAGCATTATACGGGATGTGGTGTGGGTTTCCTGTCGACGTTCCTGACGGCGGGGTATCTGCGAAAAGCAGGCGAAGGTTGTTTCCTTGGATGACTTGAGATATGAGACCCGTTTCGACATGTCGAATCTCCACAAACGTGGACTCAAACGCCATGACATACGGATACCTCATTGCTGAACAGTATCATGTCAGGAAAATAGATGTCGCGGGGGAGTGATGTCTCACCGAAACCCGTCGGCGACCCCTCCCAATGGACCATGAAATTCGGCCGTGACCGCCAACCGCTTCTGTTTACATAGAAAGCAAATTCTTCCAGGAATAAGCACAAATAATGCGCATACTAGAGTTTTTTCTTACCGTCATAACAGAGCAGGAATTCGTTATCAATCCGATAGATGGCCATTGGACGCAAGTTCTCCCGTTTCCTCACAAAGTCCAGTGATGCATCGGCTGGATCCAACAAACTTTGGGTGTCCAAGCTTTCAAGGTCAACAATCTCAAAGCCCTTCGAACAACCCACACAAAGTCTCGTTTTCAGAAAATGGATCGAACTTGATTCAACGGGAATGTAAAATTCCTAGCTTGCGCGTCAACAGTCAAAGAAAAGGAGGATACGGAAGACATACTCTGAAAAGTTTCAGCGTATCATTCCCTCCTTGCAAAAGCTTGCGGAAAGTTGGTTTGCTCCGCCCGCGTATATTTTGATCAATAGGCTCAAGAGTTTTGATTGTACTGGAAAGTGGGCTTGACTTGACAACGCAAACAAGGGTTTTCCCAAGGCAGATGCCGGCTTTGAAAAACGATGTATGCGAGGATATACGCTTGGCACGCTTCAGACCAGCAAGCGGATCTATTGGATCAAGGGCTTCCAAGGGAAAAGTGATCACTTGCCGCTCTACGAAAATGATGTGTAAGAGCAATGAAATGACATAAAGAGAAACTTGCCCGAAAGTACGATGAGGAGTTGGTACTCTTCGAGAACATCAACTTGTGAGACGTCCAGCAATGCCAAGACTTTGATAGGATCCCTGTTGGGTTCCCTTAAGTCTGATAGGTAGACACCATCATCTGTTCCAAATGCTATCCGTCTCCCATTTGCTATTTGGCCGTTAGTTTGACTGCAACTTATGTGCTCGGACTTACCGAAGGGGGCTGCACAGTTCACCCTATTGGTTCCCAAGAAGAAACCTTCGGAAACGGTTGTTGTATCAAAGGCCACACTCCGCTCCCTCAATGACTCTTGTTGTTTTGTTATTGTATCTACCCATTTGCGATGGCTCACGAAAGTGCTCGCCCACAGTGTTATCTGGTAAAACTTTCGGCCAAGGTGAACAAATGTGATCGCAAAGTCGCCTTTGCCATCGACTTTGATTGGAATCTGAGGCGGGTAGGGGGTACCACGACCCGAGACTCTCTTCATGACTTCCTTGCCCTGGGCGGAAACGAAGAGGAGTTCCAATGGAATGGGCTGTGCAATTGAATTGTTCTGAGCCAAAAATGGGGGAAAGGGTGTTTACAGGGGAGCTCACGCGGCGATAAACTTTGTACTGTTCATGCTTGGATTTCTGCTTGACCATTAGCAACGCATGGTCAAAGAGATATACCAACAAGTCCCCGCTGTCCCCCTGAGAACCTCCACGTTTGTTCAGCGAGCCTCTATAAACAAGCTCCCTGGAAGGATCCTGTAGCTTCAAGTCCTATACACCATAAAAATCTCAGAATATGTCAGTTGATGTTCAAATGGGTGCGAACCACTTGTTCTCCAGGCCGGTACACCAGTTGCTGGTCGAGTTGCAGCAAGTTGAACCGATTTTCGGTCTTTCCAGTTTCCACGTTCACCTTGGCGAGGAACTCCCTAATCATGATGACGACTTGGGCAAGAGTCTGCTTGTCGGGATTGTCATCGGGAGTGTGTTTAATGACAGCTTCCAGTAGCAGCGGATATCGTGCAAGTCGAGTTGTGGGCTTGGTGAGGTAGCCATTTAGTTCCAGTTTGCGAGATTCAGGAAGTCGTTCCGTAGTCTGCATACATGCTGTCGTGAACGACGTAGGTTACAATTCCGCTATATGGCTCACCTCCACAAATGACGCAAATGCCGGATTGGAGCTTTTTTCCTTTTCGAACTCATATTTTCCGTATAGCTGGTGAGCACCGTATGATACAAAGGGGCCGAAATGAGGGACTGCCTCAAGCAAGATATCCCCAATACGCTCGACAACAGCGTACGACTTTTGACGTTTATTGAGCGCATCACGGAGGCGAATGTTGACGGCTATAATCTCTTGGATATTCCAAAAGACCTGTTGGATAAAGTCGGTACGACGGTCTGCGGGAATGATGTCATTGTCCTTCAAGTTATTCATCCAAACCTGCAGTTGAAGTATGAAAAGTGGAAAGCGCAAGAGGCGGAACAATTATACATACATCTCGGAGGTACTCCATGTCCCGCACGAAGTCACGCTCCGTATAGATAACTTCGTTAATAGCCTCCTGTCGCTTCTTTTCCATGTCTGACACGCTGTTTACCACTTCTTGTGGAACTGAGTGTATCCAAAGGGTCCCAGGTTCCTACAGATTAGACGTGTCAGCAACACATGGCCAGCCACAGTCGCAGTGCTCACAACAAGATCGCCTAAACTCTCCCGCGAAATTTGTTTCCTAAGTCCAGGCTGAGGCTTCATGTTCAACCTCGCCTGTTGCTCAAGTCGCCTCGGGCACGCAATGCTGTAACATAACTGGTCTCTTGTGCACGTAGGGGAATAGCAATCGGTCAAAAGAGTGAAAATACCCGAGGGAAGAGGAATCTCGTCCATGGACTCTGTGCCTTGCGACGCAATAGGTTCATGTCCACCTGCCACCGGAGACGCGTCTTTCTCGTGAGAGTCAGCAGAACCGTGCCCTGTAGAGACCATGGATACCCCCCTCGAGTCATCCGACTTGCCTTGCACGGGAGACTTGCCCTCTGCGTCATCATTGTCAAGGTCCAGACGGGCTGTAGCCAGCTCCCCGCTGACGAAGGGACTCAACTTGGTTCTGAATTGATAAAGCTCTGCTGCACTGTCCCGCAGCCGATGGTCATATGTGACATCATGGAAGAACTTCTGTGCGTCCAAGGCCCGCCCCAGTAACAAGGCCAAGTTTCGATCTGTGGTTTTGATGATGTATGCGATCTTGTCCACCGCTTCCCGTCCATCGAACGCATCTTTGTATGTAAGTCCATCCTTGACGCGGTCAGCTGGGGCGATACGTTCTTTGAATGCCTCCGCTACTTTGGAGAGCAAAGCAGGATAGATCACAGGAGAACGACCTCGTGTCGCGGGAGCTTTTGTCGAGGTGGTGGGGGAGTGTCGACCACCTTGGAGGGGTTGAGGTATAGGAGGACGTGAACGAGCGTCCAGTACAGTGCGCATCGAATTTGAAGTAGAGGATACGGACAAGGACCTGTCCTGTGTAGCATGGTCGCGACGGAACGCATGGCCAGGTACAGTGCGAGCTGAGTCTGAAGAACGTCGCGATGTAGCCGCTGTGCCAATGAAATGGTCGACAAGAGTCGATGAAGCGGGAGAACAGTTTGTAAGGGATGAGCGTGAGCTGGCCATGAGTGCGGTGTCGAGCTGAAGGTGATGGGGGCGGGAAGACCCACTGAGGTCGGACTTTACGGAGAGGGGACTTGATTGGCGATTTTGGGGCTGCTGCGCGTGGAGGGCTTGAGGGATGGCTAAAGGCAAGACACCGAATTAGCGCATTATGCAGCACGCCAGCCGGATATGGGAGAGGGACCCACGTGTGTGTTCTGAGGTGTGAGCCCATGGTAACTCACTGTCGGGGTCATCCGTGGTCTGTTCATCTGTGGCAAAGTCGATGGTGAGACGACCAATATCAGGGTCGATCAGGTCCAGACGGGGCACGTCGTCGGAAGGTGTGCCATTCTGCAGGGGAGGGTCGGAGCGGTAGACCTGGGCCTGATAAGCCTGGGCAGGGGTAAGACCAGACCTGGTAAGGGCTTCGAGTGCAGCATCTGGGGGATCCTCTGGCTTTTCGGGAATGATGGCGGACGTGATGGGAGCACTGACGACGGATGGTGCGCGGGCATGGGGGTTGGGGGGAGCAAGAGTGCGGTTACGACGTGGGAGGTTGTGCTGGTGCTGGTAATGATGAGAAACGGGGATATGGGGGTGGGATTGGGGGGGTTGGGTGTAGGCCTGGTGGTGGTAGTATTGGGCGGCCTGGGGAACAAGGCCAGACGGGTGGGAAGTGCGTCTGTCGATCGCTTGGGGGTAATAAGTGTAGGGGGGAGAGAACTGATTCACGGGCGGGTGATACGGCGCATTCTGGGCGGGCTGACCATAGTATGGATTCGCCGTCGCCTGGTGGTGGGTCGTCGAGGGACGACCAAAGATGGACTCGTACGCCTCGTTGCGCTTGTCTGGTTGACGTGGGCCAGCTGGCCGCTCCATCGTGACTGAAAGTACTGCTCGGCGTCGCTGGGCAGATCGAGCTCGCAGCGATCGAGTTGCTGTGTCGTAGTACTTGTCGATCTGCAAGCGACAAATTCAATGCGTTGAATTCGCTTGGAAAACGCGCGACAATGCACTGCCCGGTTTTGGAACCCGAGCTCGCTTTCCCAGCGCTACCGACGACGACGACGACGACAAGACTGTAGTTCGATCTCTATGCATTAGCCGTGTGTATGTATCCAAAAAGTGTGCATATAAGTATGCTATCGTGACCGCTGTCCCCACGCACGCTCACTCAGCTCCTGCCAGATCTCACTCGTACCGACAGCGACCCGCTCCTTGACACCTTGCACGCTGTCCAGCGCGGGTCGGACGTCCAATGAGAAGACGGGCTCCCCATCTGTTGTAGGTGGGGCTGAGTAGTAGTCGATCACGTACCGTACTTCTTCTCCCGTCCGTGGTCTCCGAATGATCCAGTCATGGCGATCAAACGGAGGCTCGGTACTGCACAGGAATACCATGTTAGCTTGCCCGGCCTCACGATGCAGCAAGCACTTACCTGAACCGTGAGGGCAGTAGCCATCCGGCAAACATTAATAATCGTGCCTTTGGGGACATCTCTCCAGGACGTCCCCTGAATCTGGCCAGGTGCGGCTCTTCGTCACCAGGTCTGACAGTGATTCATCAGTCACGATTCCCAGAGAACCGAGAAACTTTCTTACTGAGCGATGCGCTTCTCCCACCTGAGCACTTCCCCCCAAGCACGTTCATTTAGGAAATTGTGGATCTCGACCATCGTTTCTACATGCTCTACAGGGGTCTCCCATCCCTTTCTAACAAGCGCATTATAGAACTGCTGGGGCGAAGGATATTCCCACGTGTCTTTTTTTTCTGCATCAACGGCGCGTGGTATTGACGAATGAGTACGCTCCGTCGGGAGCTGCTGAGAATCGTCCAGCGGTGTCTGGGGCAGGGATGGCATTTGGTTGAGTGGGTTGAGCGGTGTCGACGAGAAGTCAACTGGACATCCTCTGGACTGCTGGTGTTGAATTGGGCAACCCGAGGCGGGTGCTGGTTGCTCTACGGGACAGCCCGACGCCGGCGCCGACGACGAGGAGAGTGACTGGCCCATGAATGAGCGAAGCAAAACCGCGGGCAAAGACCACGTGACGTTTGGCATGTTTCCCACTTCCCCTAAGTAGAAAGCGTCCAACAAGATATGGTGGAACCGCGCAAACAGCGCGAGGTCATTGATGTCGACGACCTGGACGTATTCTGCACAGGCGTACGCCACTGCATTCGCATCGATCGTTCACCTTCACCCCGTCCAAAGAAACGCATGCGTGACTCGGTCACAATCTCCCTCGTTGATTCAGACAACGACGACCTTTCAATGACAATGACACCTGAGTCGTGAGTTTGCCACCCGCCGCGTCCTCGACCGACAGGTGTCCGACCTCGACATCTCGCTGACGGACAACTAAACGCAGACACTCTCAACCTTCCCCGCGTCCTCCATCAATGGATCACCGTACCGAGCTTCAACGTATCACACAATCGGTCTCAAAGTTTGGTTTAGCATCGCCGCGTGACAAGCCTGACACCCTCTACAGGAATTGGCATTGCGGACGGCACTTCTCGACGCCAGCCCAACTAAGAAGCGCGCAGTCAGCGCCATTAAGATGGCTGTGAACGTAGTAGCCAATCATACTATAAACAACCAACACGAGTTGAAGCGCAAGGAACGCGTGCTGGAGGTTATCGAGATCTCATCCGACAGCGAACCCGAAGACAGGCCTCCCAAGGTGCGTTGCGCGACCTATCCATTGTCCAGCCATACAGATTATACCCTAGAGGCAAAAGGTGGAGGAACATGCTGGTTCAGAACATGACACAGATGGCGGATTCGCAGACCAAGGAGACATATCAAAATTGGAGGCCGACTTTTCCCGTGCTGAACTCCATTCATCCAGCCAGTCAAATCAGGGCGAATCTGATGACGAGGACGAAGACGAAGACGACTCCATGGATTTCCTAGCATCTCTGAACATTTCAAACGAAGCAAATGTAATGTGGTGCTTTTGGATACCGGGTGGATCGCTCACGGACTAGTTTGTTCTAGTGGGTTCCCGTACCAGAAAGAAACAAGGCAGAAGATTTGACACCAATGCATGACACAGATGTTGACATGTACAAACCACAACCCCTTCCTCCCTTCCGTGTTCCTCGAAGAAGACCTCCTATCGATCAACGTGATGTTCCATTCGATTGGACTTTAGTGGGTCCATGGGGAGTGAGCATACAATTGCTCAATCCGGTGGATTTGATTTGGTCTTATATAGTGCCTGCCAGATTTTCAAGCATCGCGGCCTTACCAGATATCCAAAACCGTTCTATCACGCACGGAGACAAGAGGGTCTCTCCCGTCGTCGTCCACCAAATCTTTATTATGAACAGGGGTATGCCAAGCTCGAGCTAACAGCAAAGTACCCCCACTTGACATCAGGATGCAAGTATTACATGCGATTGAGCTTCAGTGTCTGTCTAACGTGGATCATATAGCGGTCAATAAAATCATACAATCTCAAGATGTTGTGGTGCTCTGCTCAGTTGTGGATGGTGGCTTGGAAGATCCTGACAATGACGAAGGTCAGTGCCAAATACTAGCCAAGTCACGGGCTTCATTCCCTGCAGACCTGCCTCCGCCTCCCGCGGAGAACAAACCAGGTTCATTGGTTGTCTATCATCATGGTCGAGGTAATGTCCCATCACGCTCCTTGATGCACATCGGTAAGATTTTAATTTTGAACTAGTACATGTGGCACCGGCGCATTGCCACCAACGCGAAACCTCTCGTGGCAAGTAGTTATCCCCCAAGGGTTCACCGAGGTTAATCAACCATCACAGGTTCAGCAATGAAGTACTATACCGTCTGTGATGCTGCGTTTAACCCTTGCAAGTGAGTTACCTACGAATCTGGTGTATTTATGTGTCCCTTACAGTATCAACAGCCCAAGGCAATTTTTGACCTCGGGCTATGATCTTGGGGTTCAATCGTGGGAGATACTTGATCCTGACGATGATGAGGAGGGGAAGGGTCTGAATGCGATACATTACTGTGAGCCAATCATGCTCGGCTGTCCTTGTTCCCGTTCTCCCATCAACCTTACTTGAACACAGTCTCACTTGACGCCAGACCACAAGATCTAGTTTTTTCCTCGGAGCATTCGGCACTGGTGATAACCTGCCATGACGGGTATGTAGCGTTGCATGTTTTGTCCGACCACATCTCAACGGCCGGCAGTACTGTTCGGCTCTACTCTCAGGACCTCTTCGTGGACATGATAGACGCACAAGTCCCGTTCAAAAAGTTTTATGTGGCGCCAAGAGGACTCGACCACGCCGCAGGCTCCACTCTCTGGGGGAAAGGACCTTCAAGCCACCTATTATTTACGTCTTCCGAACCAACAGACAGAAATGATTACACTGGGTTTCACCATGCTTTCGATACTTGCAGAGGGGTTCAAGCAATTCAATTCGACGCCATGGAGGCTGGAGATGCTGCTAGCCTAAGTCCAGATGGGTCGACCCTTGCTTTATTCACGTGGGGCAAGGATAACATACATCCCATTCGGCTGTTCGATGTTCGCCGCAAAGTAAAAGAGGCCTACGAGACGGTGGAACTCGAGAAGTTCAAAGCACGACCACTCATAGATTCACATCTGGGACTATACGATTTGGAAGAGGTGAATGAAGCTTCATTCTCACCTGACGGATGTCTCCTCGCTATTGCGCGAAGTGACAATGAACTGCATGTCTACGATGTGCGTGCACTATCGCATGGGCCACTCTGCCGGTTCGGGCATCACGACTCAGATGCTGTGGGTGGAGGAGGATTTGGCATTGTAGCCGCTAAATGGATACAAGGCAGGGACAAGATGGGAATCGTGAGTGGGGGTAACGATGGTGAGTCGCCTTGTCAATAGATCTGGTCGAATCAGTCTAAGACTAATTCCTTGGCGAGGCTGCGTACGGTTGTGGGAGCCAGGATTAGGAAGCAAGTCTGATGTCCAAGGCGCGGTCATTGGGAGGACTGACTTCGACGTGGCCCACTTCTCCGTTGGAAATAGGCAAAGAGGGGAGTTCCCACTAGTCATGTACGTGTCGAGGATTTGTACGATGGCATGTATCTCACTCTTTTGCCAGTGGCGATTCTGGGGGTGGGATGCACACATACGGTTTCACAAACCCGGATGGAATTCCGATTTAGAAAGTCATCGGGATGAGGAACAGACCGCAATACAACACATTTTTATGCTTGTAATTTACTCTTATTTCAGATGGAACGCATTTTGTAGCGGTAGATGTCAATTGACGTCGCAATGTTTTTTTTCTTTTCTTTTTTTTTTTCAGGTTGGAATGTGGTGATGGTGAGCACACGTACGCGTACTACTACCTCGTCGTTGTTTGGACAAATAAACCTGGTCCAAAAGTCGTGACCTACTTCCGACTATGATCTCGAGTAATCCGTGTAAAATTCTACCAACGCATGAGCACACACGATATAAAGAGGTCCGTGCGCTGTAAACCAACAAGGAGGTCGGACTTTGAAGGCGCGGGGCGATTCAACAAAACCATCGCGTCGAGATGAACCACCCCCATCTGTTTTCCTTTCATCCACACCTCCATCCCAAACCCAACCGCATCTCTGACTGATGTCCGACAACGAGGGACCGACCAAAAAGAGCGGTTATCGTCTCGAATATGCGAGCTCTGCTCGTGCAAAATGCAAGGGTATGTCCAACTTGCCCCGTCACCATAATCGCTCTCGACGCTAATAATTTTTCTTCTTACCAAGGTTCCAAGCCTTGCACAGGTAAGAAATCGTAAAGTACAAGTATCGAGCCTAGATACATGCTGTTTTTTAGGAACCCCCATACCTAAAGGTGCCTTACGAGTCGGCTCCATCGTCGACTTCAGGGGTAACACCAACTTGTACGCTCCCGCCCCTTTCCAGTGGCTCATTCTGACTTACACCATTTCTTCGTCAGTGCATGGCGCCACTGGGGATGTACAACACCAAGGATCATAACTAATATGAAGGCCAAGTTCTCCAATCCTGAGGACCTCGACGGGTTCGAGGACCTCAAAGAGGAGGACCAAGCGCGTGTACGCCGCGCATGGGAGGAAGGTCATGTTGCTGATGAAGACATCCCTCCGAGCGCACGAAAGCCAGCTGACGCCGAGGACGAGGAGGAACCACCCAAGAAAAAGCGTGCCCCCGCCAAGAAAAAGACAGAACCTGAAGGGGACGAAGAAGAAAAACCCAAGAGGAAACGCACAACCAAAGCAAAGAAGACGGACGAGGTGGAAGACGAGGAAGCTGGGGATACTGAGGAGAAAAGCAAGAGTGCCCCTGCTAAGAAGCCACGCGCGAAGGTCCGCACCACAACTCATATTTGAGCGCTGCCTTCATTTATCTTCCAGAAACACGGGGGTGAAGAAGATGTAGAGAAAGGAAAGGGGTCGACTCGACGACCTCCTGCCAGGAAAACTGCCCCTCCTAAGAAGAAGGCTGCCAAGGTCAGGGTGCCACGATTTCGTCCAAGCTACACTGTCCTGAGTCTACTTTACACCCATTAGGACGAGTCCGAAGCTTCGGGTGAAGATTTTGCGGACGAGCTGGCCGAGGTGGAAGATGAAGACGAAGATGACGTGGACGAGTCTGCTGGCAAGAAGAGAAAGGTTTGTGCACATTCTAAACACCTTTTTTCGCGGTCTGATGCGTTGTAGCGCCCCGCATCAGCGAGGCAGGCTGCCGCCACTGCCAAGAAACCGAGGGCCGCATCGTCCCGCGCAAAGAAATCCAAGGTCGTCGAAGAGGAAGATGATGATGATGAATAGTTTTGCTCATGAAGAAATCTCTTGTTCGGCGTGTTGTGCATTTTATTGTTGTTCCTCGCTTTCCGTTCAACTTCTGTCCATATTTCGATGTAGTTGCGTTTCTAAGCACAAGGTCTTGCATCAAGGTATATGCTGTAACGTTAACGGTCACAAACTTCATTACAGTTTCTGTTTACCCTTCAACGTCTAAAGTACGAATTTAGCGACAACCATCTGTACATCTGTGCACGTTTCATAATTCAATTTCAATCTCAATACCTGATATGCCCGAACGCACTTACAGTTCTTGATTACAATGCCATCAAAGTTTCGCGTTCACTGTACTCCAATTGCTTGCGGGGCCAGAGCTAGCAAATAGTTCGTAGAGCTCTTCGGCTGCTTTCCTAATCTCTTCAGTGAACTCCGCGTTAGGCATCACAGAACGAGATGTGATTGTGAACTGTAGGTAATCTGTGGTCATGGACATGCTCAGTTAAGCAATCTTTCATCAGAAAACGACATGATTGGCACACCGTCGAATCCAGTCATGTAAGCGACTCCGAACCCATCAGGAACAACTTCGCCCCAACCATACACTCCGAGGTGGCTACTGAAAACGGCACTGGTAGATAACGTCCAGTGAGAGGAGCGGGTGAAAAGTGGATCCGCCAACAATGCTGGTGCGGGAAGGGAGGTTGGTTTCGAAAGGCGAAGACCTGTGGACGAACAAAATCAGTGGAACCGAAGAGACATGCGAACGACGAACCTAACATGTGTCTGTCCACACCCTCCCCTAATAGGGCTTCCGAGGCCAGTTGAGCGTGTTTCTTGACTGCGTTCCTCAACAGCCGCACCTTCTCGTCCCTCGTTGCTGCTACAACAAGCACGATCGAACTCGTGGTGGGGGCAGAAACAGTGACACAACTCACTTGTCTGTCCTAACATTGCTCGCACGAACGCGACGCATTCATCGCTCACTACCCTGATGGTTTCCGTGCGTCCCTTGTAGAACTTCCTAGTGGTGGCAGCCTCATACGTACCCACAGGCCATGGTGTGACTGGCCCGTCCTCTCCGCCAAATCGATCTGCGAGTCGTGCATATGCGACCTGTACAACCATCTGAGCCCATCCATCGGGACCGACGCCGAATGACTTGATCGCTGCTTTTCCGTAGTTCGTCCTGAGGAAAGCAAGGGAATGAGAGGAAGCAAGATCGTGCAGGTACTGTTGGGATTTTGATATCGCTTGATGGATCTCAGGAATGGATGCCAGATCAAAGTCCAGAGGCTCCGGAGTTGCAATGGTAGAGGCTGAGGGCGATAGCTGGAAAACCGATTTTGGATCTGCTAGGAATCCCAATAACTCGTCGCATAGGCGAACAGTGGGCGTTCCGTCCATGACACTATGCTCTCCCATTAACCCTGCGACACAATTATCAAACACCACGAATTGGAGGGGTTTATCGACATAACGGGAAGAAAGGGCTCGTGAAACGCCGGTTGGATTTCTGGGTGACTACGAATAGCAGGGCAATTATATGAGTACCCCTTCAGGCAGAGAGAAGATGGTCATAAAAGACACTCACGGACAGCGTCCCGTGCCACAGGGCTCTCGAAACATCTACATCGTTTTCTGGAGGTGGGGTCGAGTCGTCCAAGGATACCACAAACGCTGAAGAATGAATCTCGCGAAAGACAGCTGCATTCCGGGGTATAGAAGATATGAGAGTGAAATCCTAGATTTACGTTAAATCAAAAAGCTCGAGGACGTGATGGATGACTGGAGCGACAAAGGAAATGCTGTGGAACACGCACCTTTGCCCATATATCTCTGTTGTGAGCAGTCAATGCACCGATTGCGGGGTATTCATCCGTACTGTGATCATATATGTATTGGAATTGGCTGTGGGGTAGATATGAGTGTTGTCAGCAAAGACGTAAGCGCGGCGAGAGGAAATTGCGGTGCAATTTGGAGGACTAGCCGCACCTGATTAAATCACCCATGCCGAGCACGTTGTTACCAACTTGGGCCTTTACTTTCCAAAATCGATTCTTGCGTATGACGATGACATGGCCTAGATCGTCGTGCAGATTTGGAGTGCCAGAGTACGAGACGCTCCAATCGAGGCCCTGTAGACCTGGGACACGGCAACAGTCGAACATCCAACTAACTTAAAGCATAAGCAAGGAGGTGAGAAGGATCGGGAGAGAGAGAGACCGATAGGTGTCCATGCAGAGCTGGACATCTTTGATCGTGTCAGGGGCTAATTGACCCGAACAAAGGCTTTGCCTGAATAACATGGCGCTGCGAGTGATGGCAGCAGCGCGAGCGGCGGGTGTCTGGGGAAGATGTGCGGGCTGAGGCTCGAAACCATCTAGGGAATAATAGTAAGAGCTAAGGAGGTATGGTAGGGTAAGGCTTACAGTAATATGATACGTTGACCACCACCTAGGGAACGAGGGTAAGAATGAATGAATACAAGAGAGAGGCGGAGCTGACAGAATCTCTGTAACCAAGGTACCCCAAGTCATCCCACCACTCCTCCAACCAATGGTCTCTCTCATGCTGGCGCTGGAGAAGTAGCTGCTGAAGAACGGGACCTGGGCCATCTGGACGGGCAAAGTCGTCGATCTTGCGGCATACGGAGGCAAACTCTTGAGTGGAACGAGCTAGAGGACGGAGAGAGTGTTTGAGTCTCTGAAGTGTAGCGGGGAGGTCGGGGACGGGGAGGGATGGAAGACTGGATGGCTGGTGGGTAAAGTTTGGTACGGGTGGTGCGAGAGCCTTCCAGTTCAGAGGGCGAACCTGGCGCGACATGGAACGACGGAACAAGCTCGTCATTGTCATGATCATCCGTTCGACCCGAATTAATTCACATGCGATCGCGAGGTTCTTTGTATGGGGAATGCCGAACTCGGCATAGCATCGCGATCATCACTACTTACCAGTGACGCTATGCTCAGTATAACTTAGTACTGTACTAGTTACATAAAGTTGATCGCATCAAACACTGAAACACTGCCTGCTGGCAGTGATGGGCATGTGCATAAATGATGTTCCCCATTTTCTGGCTTTTTTTTCCAATACCTCTCCCTCTAATGGCTACCACTGGCATCTTGACTACGCTCGCCTATGCGGCATTCGAGTCAAATGCGTTAGTCTATGCCTTTGCCTCCCTTATAATATATGATCACATTCTTTGCTTCAGCCAAGAGGTACGTCCCAAAATAAAACATCATTTCGCTCGTTTCAACAATTCTACAAGGTTGAATACTTCTGGATCGAGACATGGTCACTCTCCAGTTTTCTCTATCTCGCTGTAGGTATCGGTTCACGTTCCAATTACACTTATTTTTCCACTGAGCTTACAATAGATCAGATACATGACCATGGTATTCGCAATGTGAGCGTACCTTGTCTGTATCACTCCATTCATTCGGTGACTCATTAGTTCAGCTTCTCAATCGCCGGTAAGCTACCTACATCACCTCCCTCTGGACCCTCTTGTTCACAGTTTTCTTAAGCCGATCACGTATCTATACATGTAGGTTTCTCTATTTTCCACCTCGCAATTTGATGTCTACCACTAGACTCACTGGCAGCCTCATTAGCCGTAAGTCATTGCATCAACAGATGTTACATGTACTGAGTTCAGGATCGTGGTTCAGTGCACCTCGGATCACAACAGTAATACTGATCAAGCTTTTTGTCTTTGTTCTTCCTATTTCTATTCTCTGTCAATGTATGTCCTCTTCTCGGTCCACACGGCAGAATCTCACACAATGATCAGCCGTCATTGCTCTTCGTATTTGGTTTCTTTTCTCCCGAAAAGTGGCCGTCAAATTTTTTGCTCTTGCCCTTCTGATCGCAACTGTCATTGCGAGCACTTTGCTGGTCGCATTGCAGTGGAATTCGATTCGATCTCGAGTTGTTGATTTGGATGTTTCCTCACTGCGCTCCTTCGCATGGGTATACGTGCCTCCACTGCTGTCTCACAGCATCCTTTTTTTGCTCAAGATCTATCGCTTCCTCGCAAGTCCTGTCAGAATGCAAACTGATTCGTTTTTATGGGGCTTTGTAAAAGAGTGAGTCCCAGGTCATGTCGTACATTATCTGACTAACTGTCGCTCTCCTGCAGGGGCATGTTTATGTATGTCTTTGCAATTGGTACGCACCGTTGTCCGCCCCAAGTGACGTACGTACTAATGCACGCCGTCAGCGTCTCTTTTGTTCGGAGTCGTGGGCTTGGCGATGGTAGAACCATCACAAATTTTCGTGAGCTGCAGTTCTTTTTTGCTTTTCAGTGACGACTGAAGCGAGACGTTGTTACACAAGGTCCGCATGCCAGCAGCATTGGGAAGGTGCAGTCCATGCCTCTTGAAGCATCTATCATTAAACACCCTAACACGTTCCCTCAGTCCAATCGTAGCTCTGGTCGTCGTATCTGTGTGTCGAGTTATGCTCAGTTTACGCTCAGTGGCTGCAACTGCACATGTGGATCCAGAGTGGTTGCTCAACCATGCTGAACTCAGTCGCGTGCATTGGAGACGAGGCAGCGTGGATGGAGAAATTCATGTGGAAGTTGGCGAGCTGGCCATGTTGTAAGCATCCTGGACTTCCATAATAATGTGTACCATACTCGAGCTCTCTTATTATTTGTTCATAATTTAGAAGAGTAGCGGTGTTTGACCACATGATGCTCTCCAAACGTGACTCATGCTAGGGGATGGGGACCAAAGAACTCAGGATCATCATCTGGATACTCCTTGCTGACTCCGTCCCAATTCACCTCGCAAACAATTTCTCGCAGCTCATTCACCTGCTCGTCGGTTCCAACGTCCACGCTGTCCAAAATTGTAATCCTTCTCAACGGATACCCTGCATCTCTCCGGCGAGCTAGAGCATCACAAAGGCATTGCAGTGTAGGGTCACACGTGTAAGTTTCACCCTCTTCCTCGGCGTTGCATTCCGTGGCAAAAACTACGCGATCGAGCTCTATCTCTTCCAAGGTGCGTGCGCCAAGTGTTTCATTTTGTCCTCTCCATCCGTGATGATCTGGCGGAAGCGTCGTGACGAAACTACGCAAGAGAGTGTTTTTGAGCTGGATAAATCGAAGTTCCGGAGCCACATCGAAAAGTCCCTTCCAAAACATGCCCGACGGATCAGCGTATTCTGAAAGGCGGACGGAGAGACTTTGCAGATGTGTCAAGCAGAGATGCTGAAAGATGTTGACAATCACTGTCTCCGTTATTGTGGGCGAAGACTGGTCTCTCATCTCCATTTTCAGAGGGATACACAGATCCCAATCGTAGTTAAGCGGCGGCGCGGTACGCTCAAAATCAAAGTTTCCCCTGGGAGTAAGAGCGTCGTACTTGTAACCGCCTTCTGAAGTGCTGCAAGTGACAAGAAGGACTTGAGGTGGGAAACCGCCGAGGCTCATAGAGCGAACAGGTTGCTTAGGCATGGATCCCACCCTGTCGTCTTTGCTCGGATTCAGCTTTCTCTATACGTACGAAAGGAGTTGGGAGAGATCGGCATCTCTTCCATAAACATATTTCAGGCGGATCTCAGCGTCGAGGGGAATGTGAACATGGGACAAGAAGTTGACTATGTGGGGGATTGTTGCCGCGATGGTCAACCTCGAGAGATGAGGCAATGTCGTTTTTTCCACGACATTATCTTGACGGGGTGAGGGTGACCGTAGCAAAGCATCCTCCAGCTCCAAGTCACTCAGACCAGGCATCTGAGAGATGATGGAATACAGCTGCTCCCTGTTCTGTGGGCGAGGTACGGATAGGAGCCTGAGGCTTGTTATCCCCACAAGCGTGAGACTGTGCCATGCAACGTCGATACTCCAGAGATCCAACGAACGAAGTTTGGGAGTTGACCGACTAAAAAGGACGGGAATGTTGGGCGGGGGATCATCCAGGGTCGCGAGAGACCGCTTGTTGGTCGAGACAGACAGCTGGAATGATTGCAGGAAAGGTGCTGGAGCTTGGAGCTTGGAGATTGTACCGCGCACGAAGCCGGGAGGAAGACCCTGGATATGAAGTTCTTCTATGCGTGCAAGGTGCTCCAGCAACATCTCCAGCATTGGTAACAATCGATGAGCTGTATAGGTTAGGTCAATCCTAACACGCAGTGGAGCCATCTGCGATCTTTGGAGCGACAGGGCCATCCATGTACGCGAGGCGAAGAAGAAGTAGGTCCATAGGGTCGGGCAGTCGAGTGCGACCATGCGCCAGCGATGGCAGACATAGGATAACCCCACCCAGACGGGTGCAGACGACTTGACTTCGGCCCATTCACCGGGAGAGAAGTGCTGTCGAACGCAGAGAATAAACACGGTTGCGAGCAGGTCATCCGGAAGGCAGGAGACGGGTGACAATGCATTCCTCTTGGTGCGGAGAGAACAGACGGGTAAGTAGCGAGCAAGAATGTCCTTGTCAATTTGAGCCTGGGCCTGACGATTGTGCACCAGCAGGCCGTGGTCTGCCAATAATGGCGAGGTACTCATGCTAGCTGCCAATGTGTCAGTGCATGCATGTGGCATACTACATACATCAGTTCAGTGGCTCACCTTTGTCGGTGTAACTTGAAAGACAAGGACACGATGGACTCGGACTCGTCGCTCTAGCTCAAGGCTGGGACGCCCCTGTCTCATCGTGACCGACTGTTGAATACTCATCTTATTTTATTCCTCGCGGCAAGCTCAAGGTGATCATTGATCAAACAACCTTGGGGCCGACCAACGACCATCGGGCTGCCATGGGGCAAACTAGCAACAGCTACTGTACTATAAAACACGACGTGATTAATGTAACAAGCCAGGAGGCAATTCAGTGGACGTCTTATGCATGTCAACACTTCAACGTTCAACGCCAACACATCAAACAGTCTCCAATGTTCCACTCCACTCAACAACCTTGGGATGAGCTTGTACCTAGCAAGCCAAGTGAGTGATGGGTTGACGGGAGTGCATATGCCGATACCTTTTTCGCATCAAAGTTGAGGACTTGAAGTCCATCCAAGCATGTTGCACGAGATAGAGCTACGTATGCTTGCCCTGAAAGCTGGTGGATATATGGGGTTGCAAGTATGTGATGATGAGCCAACCTTTCTCAAATACCCTCCCCAGGTCGACTTTGACACGTTCTAATGTTTGCCCTTGAGACTTGTGGATACTCATAGCCCATGCCAGAATGAGAGGAAGCTTTTAAGAGTCAGAAAACAACCCGGTTAGCGCGGAAAAGTGGTCCTCCCACCTGCGTTCTTGAGACCTGTATTTCGCCATTGGGAAGCTCGACTTTCCAGTTTTCAGGTGCGATCATAACCTCTCGCTTTATCTTGTTGGGCAACAAGAACTCTACAAGAGGAACCAACATCTCATTTGTGGAGGGCTTTTTTCGATCTGATTTGGGTCGCCCATTCGCACCGACGTCGTCATAGTCCGTTGGATGCGACGACGGATTCACAAATCGTAGTATTTTGCCCATGCTTCCATTGACGAGGGATTCATCCATGTTCTTGATAAGCATCACCTGAGCACCAACACGCAGAGTGAGCCTCTTAGGTGCCATAAAGTTGGAAAGCATCTTTTCCCTCTGAGCAGGATCGGCGACTGTTCCGGAATCAGTGGCAATATAGTCCTTCTGTTCCGTGTTAAGCATCGACATTCGGCCATGGTTTGATCTGTCGACGTCCTCTCTACGGGGGAATCTACAAGATATGTCATGAGGGAGAACACTTGAACGTGAAAATGCACTCACAGTTCTGTCGGTCCGAGACCGTCTCCGTATTCAATTTCACGGGACAGGGCTTTGAACTTTGCGATGGAGCGCGGCGTTAACCTCCCGAAGCGCATCTCGTTAAGCATAGTGACAAATTCTGCGCAAAGTTATGTGGGTACGGTGGCAGATTCCTTGACAGTAAATGCTGACCTTGATCTTTCTGGCGAAAAACCTTTGTCAGATTAAAAGTGTGTTTGATCGTTTGGTTCCACATTTCAGCCTCAAAAGCAAACTTCACTTTCGCTGCGCCTTTGCCAACAGGGGGAAGCTGAAAGAAATCTCCGGTGACAACCAGCTATTCGTTTTCCGTGAAGGTGGAACAAAGCGAGAAGGAACAAGCGTACTTGAAGTCCCCCAAATGGTTCTCTAGACTTGCGGAAAATGACAGCGATTCTTGCCAGCTTGTCAAACAGATCGCCATCGACC